>JAMKCH010002213.1:0-99854 GCA_023653785.1 Ophioderma brevispina | reverse complement strand
TACCAGCAGAACTAGGCTGTCTCGAGACAGAGCCACTCGAGGACTTTTGGGATCATGGCAACCTGGAGAAGCTATGACCAAGCATAGGCTGACCGGTCCACTGCCATGGCGTCCCGTTTGACTGCCCGGGGATCCGGGTTCCAAGAGTAGGCCCCGAATATGCCACAATCTGACGATTCATGACTGAGGCGAACAGACTGTGAAGATTGTGCGGCAAACTGCAAAGTAGAGCTGCCACTCCACCGACGGCCCTCTGACTTTTGGCTGTGTCTGGGATTAGGGACCCTCCTGGGAGACTGTCCGCAAACCATTGTCCACTCCCGAAACACGGGAGGCGATCAGCCCGATGTCCCAATCTCGAAACCACCCGAATAGCCGAAGAATCTCCCTGCATAGGCTGGACTGATTACACCCCCTTCCTTGTTTATATGTCACAACCTTCATATTGTCGCAGCGGACAACAATTACCTTCCCCCTGACCACGGGTAGTCAGTGCCGCAATGCCAGAAAGACGGCGAACAACTCGAGGACGTTTATGTGGCGATGAGTCACGGAGGCTGGTCAGCGGCCTGCCCCCGAAGAGATAGGAGGTGCGCCCCCAACTTAAACGCATCCGTCGTCAGGGTGTTTGATAGGTCACAGGTAGGCTGAATGGAACTCTTTGCCTCACATGAGTGGCAAAGTCCACCATTGAAGGTATGAGGTAACCTTCGTCTTCCTGGGGCCGGGGGAGGAAGGTGGGGTGTTTACCACTGCCAACAGCTAAAACACATAAATTTGAAACCTAATGGCTGCATCTAATCTTGGGACCATTATTTGCTTTCATTTTAGCGCCAAACAATCTGTCACGCCACCTTACCTTTGGTAGTGGAAGACAAGACTCAGTTTTGGAGGAAGGGGATGGTTACCACCTTATAATATTTTTCTTTTTCACTTCTATCAAAAATATATATACTTTATGCACTTAGTACCTCCTGTGTATGTTACAAAACTTGATTTTCCTTTCATAATCACCCCAAAAACCTAGCAAAATCACACATTCCTGTATTTTTAACTCAAAATAGAAATTGGCTTATTTTAGCAACAATCGGAGAAACCAAGTTTCCCTTGATTATTACTTCATTAAAACATTACTATGACGTCAAATGGAGGACTATTGGAACGTTTTTGATATCAATGGAAAGAGGAGACTTATACCAATCACCGGTGCCAAAATCAAAAGGGTCATAGGCTTTGTAACTAAGAAATCCCAAGAAGCGTCTTAACCAAAACCTTTAACATGGTTCAGGGGGATGAAGTTTAAAAATACAATTTCATGCAAATAGTGCATATATTTTGAAAATCAAGGAAGGGTGCATTGATCATTTTCCGATATGTTATTGTGTTTGTTGACCCCAAAAAACCTTGGTATAGACACTTCATTTGTGCTTTTCGACAATAGTTGAGGAGTTATGATCCATGATATGCCTTATAAAGCTCATTTGACCTTTGGACCTTGAACTTTGACCAACGCAAAGCTGCCCGAAGGCCGGAAAATTTTCATAATAATTACATTAGGCCCTATTTTTTTTAAAATTTAAAAAGCCTTTATTCGAATTTTTTCAAGGTTGAACTCGAATATGGGCCTCTACTATAGCGGACAAAGACACTTAAAGTTGCAACAAGAGATTCACACTCCGGGTCCCTAAAAAATGAAAGTACTGATTTTGCCCTGATGTAAAGCTTCCATCAAAAACTTCCATCTGAAAGGATAAGCTGAGAAATTGTTTCGTTGCGTACAAAAATGTGTTTTTTAAATTTGTACGGAGCAACATACGAAATCAGCCTTGTTTATATGAAATAGTAAACAAATCAAATCATTTTATCTTCTTTTACGACATTTCGTGTAGCCAAATACAAAAGTAAGAAAATCTATTGAGTGTCTATCTATATGAAATTACTATTATGACACATATTTGGGTCTTCAAAAGCTCTCGTTGCACCTTTTTATTTTGGAAATGCAGAAGCCATTGGTGATGTCCATGCAGCTGAAGATTTTCCAGGTGTTATTCAACGCCAGTTAGATTGAGCTGGCCTCGTCGCGATTAAGCTAATCTTTGAGGGGCTACTGTGAGTTCATAATTTTATTTATTTTACATAATAGCTTATTTATTGTGAATGAGGACAAGTTATTGTGCTTTGTGTCATTAAAAATAGCTCTGCAGAATCTTAAACGGGGTTGTGAGAGCACTGAAATCTTTTCAACTGCATGATAATAACAATGGCTCTGTACTTCAAGATAAAAAGTAATTGGTCTGAAGTGCTTTATCCTCTGCAACCGAACGGATTTACTGGATATCACGTGCTATGTAGATTCAAAATTAAAGGAGGACCTCATTAAACAGTTTCGTCGGGTCTGTCCATTCACCTGTTTGGTGGAAAGGTAAGAAGAATTATTTTAACGGGCCACAGGGTAAAGAAGTTTGATACTCATACAATATAGAGTAAGGTGGCATAGTAAAGAAAAGTGAACTAAAATACATTATTGCACATCTCCGATAGATGGCATTGTTTCAATTGAGGATCAGGATGAAAACACTAGCCATTAACGTTGTTATTTGAAAATAATTACTTTTGATACTGCCAAAATATCATCCTTATCACAGCATTGGAGAATACGGCAGTCGTACATCAATGCACGCAGAACAAACTTAAGTTTTATTTGGTCATCAAAAACTGGGCCAAAGTTGTATTAAGAGATTAGCGCTAAACAGATTTGACATCCCGAGCCAACCAATGGCATAAGTCCTTCAATCGTTAACAAAAATGACAAACCATTGTATAACTGATGCATCAGTTTCCAGTACCATGGGTATTATAGTAAACTAAATAACTCCATGGTTCAGTAAGCGAATTCTGTACAGGAACTTTGTTACCATGGTCACAATATGGTTTGTACTGGCAACAAAGGCCTACTCTCTGCATGGCCGGAGATTGAACACTTATCGATGTTCACACCGTCCGATATGAAAGGAGTCTCGCGTTTTGAATCTACTATAGTATTTGCCCGAGTCAATGCAGCATGATATGATGTACATCTACTGGTCCCTGAAGCAATCGTGGTGACATTTTTTAATTTTCAAAAAAAGGTGCAACTTTGGGGCTTGACTACCCCATAGTATTGAAGGTCTATCATCACTTCATATAATTCCATTTCGTCTAAAACCATTGGTCTAAAACGTTTCGTCTAAAATCAGATGGTTCCAAGCCACTTAGGCTAATAACACTTAGTTATGTCACATTGATCTAATAACAGATGTCTAATGCCATTTTGCTCATAAAACCAGTTCGGTAATATCCAATAGGTCTAATTTCCACTTCGTCTAATATCATTTGGTTCTACCACCTTAGTCTAAGAACCAGTGTAATCATTTAGTCTAACACCACGTTGGTCATAATAACCCATTTAGTCTAAACCATTTAGTCTAAACCCATTTGTCTAATGATCAGTTGTCCTCAATTACCATTAGTCTAAACCCGTTTTTGTCTAAACCCATTTCGTTATGATCAGTTGATCTAATACCATTAGTCTAAACTACAAAAGAAGGAATATATACACTAAGACGGCACCAACGCAAACCGAGGTCAGGGACTTCCGGTACCATATGCGTCAGTGCCCACAGGCAAGACTCCGGTCACGCAAAAAGGACAGCTTTAAATGACTGCAATAAACTACACCACTTTAGGCAATCTGGTATCTCCAATTTCAGACAAGCTGAAGTTTTTTTAAAACGTGTTGTAAAGTGTATCCTGTATGGGAGCACCAAACACACCTGGCCTGAGCACAGTACAAAGCAGGGTCCATCTCCAAAGGATTAGTTTCTAAATCCGACAGGGGTTGGCTATTAGGCCTTATAGAAATGATGCCCTGACAGAGCAGAGATGGAATATCGTGGTCCTAGAGACTAAGTGTCCATGTCAACATGGACTGAAAGTACTTGGGAATTATTATTCCCAAATTCATAGGTGAACTATAAGTCTTGCGGAATATTGTCCAGGTTCAATGTTGATATCGATGCTTAGGAGTTATGTCCAACGAGGACGGACTATTAGTCCGAGTAGTAGTGGATGAGCAGTACATCAAAGGTAGCTATTGGTCTCACCTGGGGGCAAAGAGCACTGATACCAGGGGTGCCAGAACACTATGACATACCCATACATAAAAATGTATGATAGTCATTCTGTAGGGGTAGCTCGAGTAGATAGTCGGTCACAAAAGATTATAGAGGGGCCCAAAATTGAAAAGTGGTCCAATTTGTTGAATTGCATACACAAATTGTTTCTCATGATCAAAAGGAGTAAAAAAAAAATGTATAGTTTGTGCTATCTCTGACTTACCCCTATGGAGTTAAGCTGAAAACCGTTTTATAGGTCAAAAGTCAAATTTATTTCTACAGCGCGGGTCAAAATATTAAAAAACGATTAATTTCAGTGGAAATGGTCTCATATTTATTTGTAATATAATCACAAGAAATTAAGTTAGTTTGGATCTACATGTACAATTGTATAGTTACCAAGTACACCCACACCTATACCCCTACGAGGTATATTGTAGTACTAATGGGGTGCATAACTTGTTAATTTCACATGCAGATGGTCGAAATTATTCTTATTTAATTGTAAAGAAGATTAAAAAACAATATGAGGACCATTTCCACTGAGATTTGAGATTAAGCATTTTTAGTTATTTGACCCTGTGAGAAGCCCAATTTTAACCTTTGACCTTAACAACGGTTTGGCTTATAAACTCAATAGAGGGAGTCGGAGATAGCACAATAACTATACTTTTTTTTATACTGTGTGATCATTCGAACAATTTGGTATGCAATTATCAAAAACAGTTTGGAAACTTTTCATTTTGACCCCTGTATTAATGTCTATCGAGACCTAGCTCGCTTGAGCTACCTCTTGAGAATGGCCATCATACAGTTTCGTGTGGTTATGTATGTGGTATGAGTTGGTAGCCCTCCTGGTATATCAAAGGCACTTTGCCCCCCCCCCCAGGTGATTACCGACAAACATGCCTGGCTCACCATAAAGGAAATATTGTCACAGGTTGTAGGTAAGCTACGGGTTTTAGGAATTTGTGTTCAAGACCGAGGAATGTTAAGAATTCTAACAAGATTTCACTCATTATAACTAGTCAAGTGACAGTCTGATTAGATTCAAGGAAATTAAATAAAGAAATTAAATAAAAAATAAAAACTACTCAAAAATTGGAATTGTTTCAGCTACCAAAGGAAAGAGGAAAGTGAAGTGAGAGTGAGTTCTTCCAAACCTTAATCATTAGTATAAACAAACTATTAAACAGGGGTTCGTTCGCGAAAGCAGTCAGTAAGACGGACCGTAGCACATAGTTGCAACGGGCTACTACTCAGTTTTTTACGCGTTGTGAAACTTAGACGTCGGCTAGTGTTTCTTACGAGTAAGCCAGAGTTACGATTAAAACTACTGTGTAGTTCTGAGTACACGTACGCCCACATCGTGGGTGTGGGCAAAGTGAACAAACTTAATTTTTCCATGTTACAAAATGCCTGTACATGCATACAATCACTGGTGTGAAATTGCTAAGTCTAAAACTTGATGTCCGATCATAATTAGTAATAAAATTCCACATCGCACACCGGTATTGGTTATGTTTGATAGAGATTACTTTGCAGGGACGTTTTGAGTTATGCACAGGTAATTAACAGAAGATGAGTGATGTGAACTTCATTTTTTTTCTTAAATTTTACATGATATTACTAAGATCTTTGACAAAGGTTTTAGAGTTACGAGATGATTTTTTAATGTCACGGGACCCGAGACTGCCATAGTTAAATGCATGTAGCAGTTTCACAAAATTACCGTTGGAAATCCCCAATGCACAAATCGAGCAGCTCGTGTCCATCTACCTGTACAGAACCCACATGATAGTTCCAATATTGATCGATTACGCTGTGTGACAACAGAGATACAGAATCCTTGCTGCTTTTTGCCGTATGTAGTTATAACGGTAACGAGATGGAATAGTTTGGTTGTCACGTGTCAGGTACCAGGTAACGTATCAGGTATCAGGTATCAGAGAGCAGTTTGCTCTTAGGGGGGCGACGATATATATAAATACGACTATGTTAAATCAAGGGTCGGTACATGACCTTATGCCCAAAGTGCTATTATTTTTTTCCACCCAAAAGACACCGTGTATTATGTATAAACAAGTACAAAATTTACCTTTTCATACTGATTCAAAAAAACCGCGTACGATGACGAGAATCCGGTTGTCTTTTCCAATGTAGGGATACGTTACGTCATTTTTACCTGAATGGGTCCACCCGAAGCAAAAATAATAAACCAAATCAATGCAGTGACGTCATCAATTCTTTATTTTTTTCCAAAAATTGGCGGTTATTCCCATAATAAACTTCCTTTTTAAGACTTCAAATCTGCTTTATTGTTCTTTAATAATTAATATTCAATTGTCCCTGCATGAATGTGAAAAAGATGGGTCCATAGTATACCCAAACTGAAAAACATAGTCAAGCCGGCTAAATAACATTACCGTGGACTGAATGAGCAGAACGGATCCCGTGTTAGTTCTCAGCAGGCGTACAGCCACTTGCGCGCGGGGCTGCGGGGGTTATGCGTCAAGCCAAATTTTAACGCGGTTCTCCATCAAACCAGGAGGGAATTATAATATGCGAGGGGTAGTCCGAGTACTAAAAACCGTCAATAAGTCTGAACTAACCCCACCACGCGTCGTTTATGCTTCTAAATCATTAAGCGATATTAATAGACGGCATTCAAACACCGACTCGTCAACCTTAATTGCACCACGAATGGCACCCAAATAGAAGACACGGATAATATGAATTTTTTTTTTTTTTTCCCCAAGTTATTCGACCGAAAAGGTATCCCTACGACTGTCTAACGTCAATTGTCGCGAAAGCAGTACGGCGTAACGTCACAAACTGTAGAAAATGTACCATGCGCCACTCAGCCAAAGTACGTATATACTTACCGATTCACGGTTTCGCGGCGAACCACTGGCTGCATAACAAAATAACACTAAATACAAAAAAAGGGCCCAGATTTTTTTGATCAGTTCCAAAATAGTTTAATTGTATGCATGTTGCTACACTCTAAGAAAAAAAGGACTTAGCATTCCCCCACTGGCGGGCCCTCCTAATATGGAACCCTCAACAATGAAATCCTCAAAAAGGGTTCATAAGAATCTGAGACCCCAAAAAGATTTCTAACCGAACCATTGTTGTATCAGCAGTTTTTTAAGAGACATGAGGAATTTGCCGAAAGAAGAAAGCGCCCCCAATTTTTGTCGAACCCCGGTTTTTGCATTTTGGAATGCTTACAATGTATCGGTCCACCACCTGAAGTGAATTAGCCAAATAAGCCGTATTATCTGTAATAAGATGATGATTTAGTACTTTCGGTCGTGACGCACATGAAGTCTAAGCATGGTTTCATATGGGGAACGATTCGTGCGATCGATTTCCGGATGTGCGATCGATCCGTCGGACGATTAGCAGGCAAGTTTCAACAACAGGTTTGCGGGTTTTCTTTTGTTACTTGTTTGTGGCCATGCGTTTTGAAATCATTGAGCTGATACTGAGAAGCAGGAAACCCTTGCGCGAGATTTTTTGTGTCTGTTCAATTTTTTAAATCATGAATGTCCTACCTAGGCAAAATACATATCAATTAAAGGTTATTGAGAAGCTCTTTAAAATGGTGCCTAAAGTTTGATACACCCTGTACATTCATAGAGTTATGGTCATTAGTAACAAAAATTGGGCGAGGGAGCCGTGGCTACCACGGGTGGCTCCCACGCGGCACATTTAAAGTAAGCGTCTGCTGAAAAACTATTGCCACAGAAAGTTTGAAATACAGCTAATTTAAGTTTTATGTGACACTGGCATGTGAAAAAATGTTATTTATATTATTGTAGTATAGAATAACAAACTAACTTAGTTTGTGGAATCCTGAAGATAGCGATTTTGGGGTTAAAAATGGTGCGGCAAATTCTGCAACGTGAATACAAAATAACAAAACCTGAGTACTATGTAACACTGTTCAAGGACAAGATAGGTATGTAGAACAAGAAATAGAGTATAAGCTATATAGACTACATTATTTGGTCTTGAAATTAACCAACTGGCAGAATATATACCTAAAAAATCTATAAATGTGAAAAACTCGGACAATAAGCAACTTTTAATGAAACCAGGAACTACACAGTGTGTCATCACAAAGCATTGATTGGAAAATAATGACAAGGAACCTTACATGTTAATTGCATTGCATGCATCCAAGAGGATTAATAACAGTGTGAAAACAAAGTCTATGTGTACCCCTTACATATGTCACATTTGGTAACATACAGAATTGGAAGAACATTCCACTGACAATTTGGGGGATTTCTGGACCCGAACATACAGTGACAATGATGCTCTTACATACTTAATATGGCGACTCTGCATTGCACTGAACCATCATCAAAGCGCAAATGGAATATTTGTGTTTTTATCGGATGGCGTTATTTTCAACTGACTGGGGAAACACATGCGCCCGAATATGGACACTCCATTTTTCCCTGGTGCAAGTTAGCAATGGCGATACTATAGCTATACAAAACCACAAGAGAGGTTGTTATTATAAGAAACTTTCAAAAGTAAGCAATAGTGCCCAGGAAACTCTTTATGTATATGTTGTGGACCTACAAGCCAAGAAAATTTGGCCAGAGTTGTATCTTCTGAAGTCAGTAGAAACAAATGCGCCAGTGTTCATATTACTTCAGACCTTTTCCAGTTAATTTTAAACTCTGCCTGATTGGTTTAAAAGGTAATCAATAGATTGGTTTATCCTTGCATCAGTCATTTTATTGAGTGATTACAAAATACCCTGCAATGCTTTTTACAACGTACACTTAAGCGTATAATATTAACAATTCATTAAAGATGTGCGGAAAATTTTTATTTCAAAACATAGAAAAAACATTTGGCCAAAAAAAAAAAAAAATCCTATATGAGATAGCAATAGTTAAAAGTATGTTTTCAGAAAGGCTTTAAGTCTGTAAAGGTCAAATATGGTGTTTTTTTTAAATAGTAGGATGTAAGACAAAAATAAAATAATTCTCATGAACTTCACAAAAATTTTTGAAAATCAATTTTTTTCTCTCGCCATTTCCCGCCATATCTTCCTAACCATTGACCCTACTTGAAAATTATGCCATATTTGAATTCCTTGTGAAATTTAATTCAGAATATGTATACGCGTCATATGTAGCCACTACCATTGTTACTAAATAAGGACGCTCAACGAATCGGCACATTTTTGGGACCTTAAAAAAAAAGTCACATTTTGATGTCACGCGGAAAATTCCCAGTTCAAACGCATGGCCTTGTTCGAATAAACCTTAAAACGTTCTCGGGTAGGTGGTCTCTACGAACGATCCAGTGAAAATTGAGAGACCCAATTTGTATCCTCAAAAACTTCATCCTGTCACTTTTAAATAACTCGTTGGTTCGTGAGAAATTTAACCCTGGTCTTTCCAAGCCTTGTTTTAAAAATGCGTTACCAAGGGGGTGGGGTGACCGGGCCGTGTGGTTACCACCTCCCTTGGGATGTCGATGCTTATTGATTTTGATACCAGTGGATAGTTATGGTCTTTTTCTTCCATTGATACCAAAATAAGTACCAAATACCTATTATGGCGTCACACTGACGAATAAGTCCACGAATCGGCAAAATGGGTATTTTCTAGAGAAAATAGGCGGAAAGTCCAATTTTGCCGCATGTGTTTTGGAAAATAGGGTACGCTTATGGTAACTGCCATTTGTTGGAAATTAATTAAGGGTGTAAATACTCTGGGAAGGGAAATGAGTACACAATGAAAAAAGTGAGAGATGTATAATTATGATATAGGGCCTATATCTTAAAAATAAAATAAACAAGGGCTACTATTCCTTGGGCAGAGGTCCGAAGGACGACTATCCCTAGGAAACACAATCCCCGACTATTTCTCTATGGGAATAGATCTCATTTGACGTACCGGTATATAATTTGTTCAGGTTTTCAAAATGTAAAATTCATTACCGGGGAAAAAGGGGGGGGGGGGGGGGCACTTTTGGCGGGGGGGGGGCACTTTTCAAAGGTGGATGATTATGATGCGTGAACACGGCCTTACAAAAGCACCCTGACCGAGCATTTCCATCGACTAAAGAAGATACATTACCCTAAAACAATTATTTTTGTCAGTCTTGCTCCCTAACATATAGAAATGCATTGCGTCATTAATATACAAACTCCAGCCTTTATTATATTGTCCTTGATTTGCTTGCTTTACAATATTTATGATGGGTTTTGATCTCTCTGCTTATTTGAGTATTACTTACTATACGTTGTATCACAATTTCTGGATTAAGAAAAAACATACTTTTTTTCCATATTTTTGCTGTTTTTGACCCCTACATTCTTATTCGTTGCGGGGTTTGTAAGGCAAACCTCAGATAGCAATGTCTTTTTGCCTATCTTATGAGACGATATTAGATAAGTGCGTCGTCGCGCAAGTGGTTTATCCGCGCGCGTGTAATAAGGTTACGCATGCACGCAGCTAGTACGGGTTGGTTCAGTTTTGACAGGCCGTGGGGATTTTTGTTTTGCCCTTTTAACTAATATTATTAAATAAAAATTTTTCGGTAAAACCACGAAAACTAAATAAGAATGAGAAAAAAGATAGGAATTGCTTGTTTTGCTATCTAATATCGTTGGTCATTTGGATGGGCAGTCCATATTTTTATCGTATGATACCTACCGGCTTCGGCCGGCATCCACTAAAAATATTGGACTGCCATCCAATCGGACACGATATTAGATAGAGAATAAAAGATAGGGTTTAATTTGTTGTTTTGCCTAACTCGTACATCGCCTGTTGGAAAAAAGGGAAACCCTTTTACGCGTTTTCTTGTTCACGCCATCATATCTACCTTGAATACAAATGCCCTCCCCCCGAATTCGTTAAAAGAACACACTTCCGGTCTTACTTGTAAATATAAAGGGTTGAACCACGTGGGTGAAACGCATTCAAAACCAGTCTCCGTGCTGGGCGCTGACCTTTTGAATATTGCACGGAATAATTATCATTTTGTGTGCTTGTATACACACATAATGTCAATTCGATCAAAACAATCCGCCCAAATATCAGTGTGTTGGATTTTTGGGTGCTATTGGGTGGTTCAATTTTGTCTCTACCCATGGCCACACAACCGATGAAATGACACGTCAGTGGTCTTGATTTAAATAACCGCCTCAATGAATACATCTTTTCACTAAGCGCGCATTTGCATTATGAGAAAAAAGAGTATCTGAGCCAATGATCCAGGTCACACTATTTTTTAAACATACACTGGCCACCTCTAACACATACATTATTTGTATCACTAAACCGATTTGTGATTTGCCAAAGGCGGCACCCACAGTATGTAAGCGGAGGCAGCCATTTCTTTCTATTGTTGGTACTCCTAGGTTTTCTTTGGTGGTCGGCACAACATGCGAGACGGTGAATTTCTAAAGATTACGTAACGTTTTGCCTTTCTATCTATATAAAACCTCTTTGGTTAGAACCTATCCGACCATGCAAATCCAAAATTTATTCGTCGTTATTGGGTTATACGCAAGGGGGTGAAACGCATTCAAAACCAGTCGTCCGTGCTGGGCGCTGACAATTTTGAATATTGCACGGAATATTATCAGTTTTGGGTGCTTGTATACACACATAATGTTAAATCGATACAAACAATCCGCAAAATATCATTTGTTGGATGTTGGGTTGCTATTGGGTGGTTAATTTTTGTCCTAACTCCATGGGCCATACAACGAATGAAATGAACATCAGTCGTCTTGATTGAAATACATCGCACTCATGAATACATCTTTGCACCTACGCGCGCATTGCATTAGGAGAAAAGAGTATCTGAGCACAATGATCCAGGTACACTATTCTTACCATTATTAAACTTGGCCACCTCTAACACAATACATTAATTTGTATCACTAACCGATTAAGTGTATATGCAAATCGGCAACCCACAGTATGTGGAAGAAGCGAGCAGCCATTGCTTTTCTATTGTTGGTACCAGGTTTTCTAAAGATTACGTAAACGTTTGGGCCTCTTCTATCTATATAGAACCTCTTTGGTTATCGCGTAAGCGAATCTTGACGAAAAATCCTTAGTTTTTTACTTCAGTAATATAAGCCAATCTCTCAGTGCTACAATTTGTCCATTAATACAACTGTGATGTTTTGTTTGGAAGAATGAAACTTGAGCTGGTAAACTAAAAGTTTATAAACAAAAGGCCACACAATTAGTTTGTTCAAGGGGCATTTCTGCTTCATCCGCTCTGTTTTTGTTTTGGTTCGCTAGAATCCTTGAGAAAAGCTTTATTTTTCCCAATTTCAGTTGATTCTGATCTTGGCATTTTTGCATGTTAGAGCAAATTTTTCATATCACAATCTCCCATAGACCACTGTACAACAGTCTTTTGTCCGTTTTACGGACAGAAAATACAAATCCGAATTACCCTCTGACAGAGAAATGAAAAGACGGCACGAAAGGAAAGCCTAGTGTTGGCCATCAGATAAGATGACAAGTTATTTTCACAGCGGCCACGAATCCTAGAAGTTCCAGCCATATATTAATACAATGTATCTCAACACCGGCGAAACATGCATGAACCTGGCCTAAGTCCCAAGCGTAAATTACCTGGGAGAATTTGGATATATGCAATTGGGTAGTATTTACGATTCTCATCAAGGCAAAAATACCCAGCCAAAACACCTAGCGTAAAAATTACTGGGGAGAGAATCGCTAGACAATGTGAACTGAATGGAGAAACTAGCGGACACCCATCTCATTCCGCGCCACGAATTACGGACAAATTATCAGGTAGGAAACAAAAACATAAAATTCCCTAGGGTAGACCTACCCCCTCGAGTCAAATCTCTGGATGAAAGACCCTGAGACATTTACGCACAGAATCACAATAAGTGAACAACCAATTATTATGCAAATTGGCTGAAACCCTAAATGTCTAAACATTGTAATATCGTAGTGCATACAACTTGCTCCGAGGCGAACTACAATGCCCTGGGGAATCTCGCATGCGGATGATACCGGAAGTTAACTGAAAGTAAAATTGTAATGTGAATTGTTTAAATTATTAAATACATGTGCAAATATTAATGGCATACAAGAAATAAGCAAAACCTCTGAGAAATTAAGAAAAGATTTTAATATTTAATGATTTTCAATTAAAAAAAAAAAAAAAGGGCGGAGAAATTCATTAAGAGAATTTACCAACACCCGAGACCCTCACTGGATAGGATATGAACAACTCATACAAAGAAAAATTTGAAAAGGATACATGGTACCTGTACATATAAATAGATCATGTTATGCATTATTGTGGCACTAAACATCAAAAAATACATTGAAAACCCAAATTATTAGAAAATTAAACCATGTCAACCTTTCAGCAGCTCCCTCCTGAATTCAGCGGCTAAATGTTAAACCTTCATGACATGAAACAAAAAGTTCACTGAAGCCAGCTAGTACAAAAATAAGTACCAAGGGGGGAGAGGTTGGGTGGGAGAAAAAATGGATGCTTCTTATCTGTCCGTGACAACAGTGTAATGACGAAACGGTAAAACCCATGAAACAAACTACCAGGCAACGGCGATCCCTATTGGATACGAGCAAACCGAAAAAACAAGGCCATCGAAATGGCCGACCTGACCCAATTTGACCCAAGCCAGGGATCAGATCATTCTCCTCATGGGTAAGAGAGTTGTCTTCTCGATGCCGTCAGAAAACTCCATTACCCTCGAAGAAATGAAAAGACGGAACGAAAGGAATGCCGTATCTGGTTTGGCCATCAGATAAATGACAGTTATTTTACATTTCACACCACGAATCCCCCTAGAGAAGTTCCACCATATATTAATACAGAAGCTCACCACAGCGAACATGCATACCTGCCTACGCCCAAGCGTAAAATTACCTGGGAGAATTTGGATATATGCAATTGCTAGTTACGATTCTCATAAAGGGCAAAAATACCCAGCCAAAAACCCTCGCGTAAAAATTACTGGGGAGAGAATCGCTAGACAATTTGCTGAATGGAGAAACGAGCGGACACCCGATCTCATTCCGCTACAAGCGAATTAACGGTACAAATTTTCAAGGTAGAAACAAAACAACAATTCCCTAGGGTATACCTACCCCCTAGAGTAAAATCTCCGGATGAAAGACCCTGAGACATTTACACCAGAAATCACAATATGAACCTAGCATTATTATGCAAATATGGCTGAAAACCCTGAAATGTCTGAAAATTGTAATATAGTATGCAACACTGCTCCCGAGGCGACTAATGTACCTGGGAGAATCTTCAGCAGGCGGATGATACCTAGAAGTTACACTGAAGAGTAAAATTGTACTGTGATTGTTTAAATTTATAAATACTGTGAAATATAATGCATACAGAAAATAAGCAAAACCCCGCCACAGAATTCGGTGCGCATTGGGGAATGCACCAACGACGTACCTACCACCCCCCGCCCCCAACCCCACCCCCACTTAAATGAACAAAAATAAAGACTGACTGGATGCTAAACCATCTAATTGCCAAATCTTAATTTGCCTGAGGAGATTCAAAGCACTGTGGCTGCTTGTTGAATGAAAAGGCATTTGGCAAATTTTGCCTGAAGAGATCTAGACCCCAATCTGAGGGTATGAGTGCAATCATGCCTCAAAAATGGCCCTGCCCTCAATTACACAAAACGCTTGCCAGATGTGAAAATGCTGGAGTGAACATTACATGGTTTATCACCATCAATCATGTTCCTACAGACCTTATGGGCAAACTTATCAGTTAACGCCTGCAGCGTCTACCCGCCCCCATTGTTAAGTTCTTCAGCATAAACCTAACCTGATCATAATATCTGACCAAATCAACGAGTATTTGGTAAGAGTGCACGAATCCCCCTCAAATTTTCAACTATTCTGTTACGAATCTCCCTGGCCTGGGCCTAGACTATGCCATAGTCGATCTTTGCATTTTTTTTAAAATTAAATGTTGTTGAAAGGGTTGCCTAACTAACAATCTGGAAAGTCTATTGACCAGACCAGCATATTTGGCACCCCAATCCACCCAAAACACTGTGCCAACCAACCGTTTAACTGAAAATTATTTCTACTCTACCGCTCTTGCCACTATGCTATCGCCTATAAACCAAGTTCGCTCGATTCCTTAACGAAATAGTAATGAAAAGTCAAAATGAAAAGCCGACAATAAAAAATGACATTGCATGCAAAAAATTTATGCAAATCCCACCAACCAAGAACTTAATGAGATGGAAAAAACAGGCGAATAAATCACCTGCAGTAGGTTGGAATCCTTAATTAAAGACAATTATCATCAGGCTTTTTTTTTTAAATTTGGATGGAAACTATGTGAAAAATACTGGTGTAACAATAAGCTGCTGGAGCGAATAACCGCTAGATGCAACGAGGCGAAATACCTGCGAAGTAAAATCCCTGATTGTAATTAAGAAATCAAGGGTTATGCTATCGTTTATGACGAATAAAATGTCCGAGGTCGGAAAAACTAATAATGGGCGAGGCGCCGCCGAGCCCGTTTTTTTTAAAGTTTTCCGCCGAGGATACATTATGAGTCTAATAGATGATACTGCAAAAACCTCCTTTATTTCTATTCTATTACCTGAAACATCTTGATTTAATAAGAAAATGTATTTGCGACCCATTATTGCAATAATGGCAGTAACTTGAACCATCAGAATGCTCCCTATTCATAATGGGTCAGGCCAGAGGTAATAGAATCACACACTTAAGAGGACTGTTCAATCAGAGAGTGAGGTCTAATGTAAACCTTAAAAGCATTGACTTCCCCCTACCCATAATTCGGAACTTATCATCAGAGAATCCCTCCCCTTATAGCTGCCAAGGTAGCTGCCCCATTCTGAAACTATGAAGGCAAAAAGGATGGATTAAGGCCTAAAAGCCTTACTGCCCCGTTTCAAATGCAATTGACTGAGATGTAGTTCAAGGGATTCCTGCCAAATGAATGAACAGGGGGCCGGGACATGAAGGCCTAGCTTTTAAATAGGCCAACATGGCACGCACAGGACCAAGAGACATTCGTAGAATGCCCAATGTGAATTTCAGTTAACCCCTCTCTGATCGGGTTGGAAAAGCGCACCCTAACTGACCAAAGATGACTCTGATAAAATTAAAACATCAAAAAGACATAACCCGAGAACGATCCGCGTTTAAATTTTGGCAAGTGGAATCCCCTACCCTCAAAAACCAAAAATGCAAGAGAATGCGGCTTTAATAACAATGGCCTCATACGATGAATACATAACAAAGTGCGACAAACTACCAATTTTTTCCAAAATGTAGAGACTAATGGGTAACCGGCTGTCTTTTTTCTGATTAGAACGCCTGACAACCCTCGCTCAGGTTCTAAATAAGGAATCTACGTTGGGGTCATAATACCCGCCATTGATTTTGTGCACAAAGGCCAAGGCAGAGATATGGAGATTAATAAGCTGGTGGCACAATTTTTGCAAGGGATAAAAATAAATCAAAGAGTTAAGTGCCCATTGGGAATTGGCCAATAAGGGAATTAACTGGTTGCTAACCCTAAAGTCAATGAATTTCACCACACAGCGCCTATAAGCTGTCCAAGTACCAGAGCTAAAGATTGCAGTTTACCAGGGTTGAGTTTCACTACTAAAGTGTCCAAACAAAACTGTACTGGAGTGCACACCGCATCTTCTTCTGGAGCTAATGCCTTGAAACGGTGTGCTGGAAACGGGATAAAGCATCCTCATGTTATTACATTACCCCCCGCCCCCCGCTATGTGTTTTGCACAAAAGGAAATATATTTCTTCAAACACTGAAAACAAAGAATCTCACCAATTTCATAATTTGTGGGCATCTTGAAGACTGCGTTGATTTGATGATATTAACCACAGCAACATTATCAGAAAACTAAGTATAATTCTTTTTCCAGTCAACGTTTCCCCCCATAAAAACACCGCAACTAAAATGGAAAAAATTTCCATCCAGGCACTTGATTTTCCTGAAATTCATGCTATGGCCATTTTACCACCCCTGAACCATTTTCCCTTGAAGTAAGCCCCCAAAGTCACCCCTTTACTGCATTGTAAACAACTGAAGATCGTTCTCATCTGCCATGCTTGCTCAGGAATTAATGTAACCCATGAAAATGTTCTAAGAATAGAACCCACATCTCCAAATCATGCTTTGCGCCATAGATAATTTAAAACATTTGACCAAGTTTCTTCACCCCCCCAAGTGACAAACATCGATCAACCTTCGAAGGAAGGCGCGCCCCGTTGACACTGCCCTTACAAACAAAGGACAAAGACCCAATTAAGGATTGAAGATCACGCAACGAAATTTGAGAGCCTTCAAGGCATTCATAGCTTTGTTTTTGATTTCAACATTTTGTTCTGTGGAATTGAAATAGTTTGACTTACCGATCAATTCCAAACCCAATATGAAGTTTTAGTAGTAGACCCCACTGACTTTTCTGAAGCCAGAGGACCCCTAAAGTTTGGCACAATCTCAAAATACCTCACGATGCGGGCGCTGAACTGGCTGCTTGACTCGTCACCCACCCCACCCCCAACCCAACGAGCATGAGTCCATCTCGTAGGGTGGAGTGTACGTTATCAGAAGCTTAAGCTCTTTTTAACAGCCCCATTCACGAAAGTCGAACATTTTTTCAAAAAGGGCGGGAGAACAAGAAGCCACATAGGAGAGCTTTGTCCAACAAAAAACTTCCCCCAACTTCATCCCTAACAACTGGAAATCCTTAGGGTGTACACAGTAATCTGAATGCGATTGAAATGTCTGCCTTGGCATGTAGGCGGCCCTTACCTACGCACACTACCAAACGAGTAGCTACATCAAAGCTACACTTTGACACACAATAATCTGGGTTAATACCATCCATTAATGATTGGGCCTTCTGGAAGATAATGTTTGTATTAACCGGAATTTGCCTGGTTCAGATTTTGGTACCAGCCAATGGGTGGATATAGTAAATTTGACCTGGGTAACTGTGAAAAGGGACCACGTATGCGTTTCAAACTGCCCTCTTTCCATTAGCTTAGTCAATGCCATATCTGGGTCTGCAGTAACAGATTTCAAATTAGGAGCATCCCTAAATTGACGAGACCCATGAAACCCCAGCCTAACCAAAAACAACCCATCGGTGAAAATCTGATCAGATTTTGTTATCTGGATAAAGATCAGTCGTGGGAGTAAAGAATCTAAGTTAATGGTTAAGGTATTTGCCACCCAAACAAATTGATGCATCGGGATTCGGCAAAACACATCTTGGCATTCGCCACAGCATTAGTTCCCTTTTTGCAGTTGACGGTCACCCTGGCCGAACTCTTTACACAAGGAGCATTTGTGACTGTACATTCCAAACCTTTTCTGTTTTACGAACAGTGCTTGTTGAAATCAAAGCACACCCTTTCTGTTGACTTGTTTCCTGATTGGCCCCTAGCCTTTAAAATCTTTGTTTTGAATGCCGACGAAACCAGAAAAGGCCCTCTTTGTGCCATACCCGACTGTCCTGTACCTCGACTATCACCTTGAGGAACTGCAACATACAGGGAACCAAAGCTCCCCATCACTACTAGCCCCAATAATTTATGAGGATGAATTGGCGCCGTACCCTGAACTGTGATCATAAGGGTCCGCCAGCCCCACCGCGAAAGCGTGAAGCAGCTGTCCTAATCGTATAAGCGTACTCAACAACTCTTGTCGCACCAGATTTGCCTCCAAAATTGGACATGTAAACCAAAAACTGATGTCCATGAATGATGGATTGATGGTTGATTGTTTATTGTTTTATGCTTTTTCCACACACTTTGCCCACGTCTGCGATACAGAAAGAGCCATAACCCCAATCACTATACTTTGAAGTATGGAATCAGTTTTCTCCAACAAACCAGTAAAAATCACAACTCACCATATTATAATTTTTGATCTGATCCTTGTGGTAACGGACAAGCCAAAGGTGAACAAACTGGAAACAAGTGGAGAAAAGCCAAAAGCTGTTGAGGGGTTGGACACAATTGATGAAACCTGAACAGAATTAATGCTATTATTCACCGTTTGTACGGGAGAAACAGATTTATAGAGAACAATTGATGGAACATTATGAAATTGGCAATCATTGGCATTACTGACCGCAATCGCTGTACTACTATGATTGGCAAAGCAAACAGTCTTGATTGGCATTGCTAAGTAATTGATTTGGCATACTACAGTGTAACTGGCATTGCTACAGTATTGATTGGCATTGCACTGGTATTGATGGGCAAGCTGCATTAGTGAAGGCATTGGCAACAGTAGTAATTGGTAATAGCAGCAATTATTGAAAACCGTGGAGATTAACCGATCATTCAAAACAACTAATTTGCATTAATGACTAGTACTACTGGCAACTGCATTTGAAACTTAAATTCTTTGGATTAATTGTAGGCCCTAGTAGACTCAGGAAAACCCTATTCACACTTGGTGTTTAAGCATTGTTGAAGTTACCTTGGAGTAGACTGTCACCATAATTCTTGATTGTTTTTGTTTGCTGCTGAGACGGAGTGTTAGCGAGGGCTTTTTTGCACTTGAAACTTGAAGCTGCACCAGGTAGCCTTTGCTGAATTGGTAGCTTGTTGCTGCCGAATAGAAATATCACCGCCTGGCCACTGTTTGTTTGTCATTTTGGAGATTTTGCTGAGGCAAGTTCCACTCGCTTTGTTTGAGTTTGCAATGATTGGCAATTGCGCCCGCCGCTGAGAAACCCTTGGCGTGGTAGTCCGATCCGATTCTGTGTAAGATGGTCCAGGCACCGATACTGTCAATAACTGCTGGTTGTGAGTTTTTGCATGCCCGATGTCGACGTCTGAGGTTATTTTTGTTGTCCTTTTGTTGATTATTCCCGCTATTTTCACCTTCGGAGATCTTGAATACTCTCCTACCGACCGGGCCTGCGATCTTGTTTGCCTATCCGAAGCGACATTCGCTATATACCGAAGTCAAACGGTACCAAATTTGATCTGTTCTGGGACGGCCGGTCTATTGTGGAGTTTCCACGCCCCATAGTGTGCAAACACAGGATAGTTATTACCGCAATGAACAAGTGCTTAGATCGTCGTAGATAATAAACATAACGTCTCAACTTTCGCGATGAAATATGTAAGAGAAAAAATTGATGCGTCTTATCTGTTCCGTGACCAACAGTTGTAATTACGAACGGGAAAAAACCCGAATGAAACAAACTGACCAGTCAACCGGCGATCCCTATTGGATACGAGCAAAACCGGGAAAAACAAGGCCATCGAAACGGCCCGACCTGACCCATTGACCCAAGCCGGGAACAGATCTTTCTTTCTGTCTCCCAGGGGTCAGAGCGTTGTCTTCCGATGCCGTCAGAAAACTTCAATTCTTGCAGAACCATTGGAAATTTGCACGTCAGATTGGGCACACATATATACTTAGCCCGACGTTTCAGGGTTATATAAAAATCTCAACTTTTTTTCTGAGTTCAGTCTGGGGGACGAGGCCTGTCGATCACGAAATGCCCCTTTAACCTTTAAATTAATCTTTCTTAACTACGGCAGGGTTAAAGATATATTTCATAACGCGAAATGCGAAAATGTTTTATTAGCATTTTGGCCCATTTTCATTTTTTTTCGGGGCCGCTAAAACTTTCCTCCTTTTTGGGAGTGTTTTTTTTAAAGATTTTCCAGTTGAGTAAAAATCTAAACTAATATAATAAATAATAATAATGATGCGCCAAAACACACATTGCAAGGCAATGCGCGGACGGTCGTTCTGAGACAAATTTGTTTTGTTGTTGGGTGTTTTTTCTTGGCCTATAATGCGCAACCGTCTGTTTATGCATGAAACTAAGTATACCTGAATATTGGGAGGCGAACGAGATGTACTACGGGTACCCGTAAAAAGGTCTTTTTTCAGCATTTCGACCCACCTAAAAACAATTTTTTCAGGCCATGATCAACCGAAAGGAGCATCTTTCTGATCAAGCTAGGCCAGCTAGGATGGCTGAAGCTGAAGTTAACCCCATGCACCACGCGATAGGTATTAGATCATTTTTGGCATCGTGGTGTGCATGTTGGGTGTTTTCTCATCTGTGTTGTTTGTTCGTCCTGCCTGCTGATGCTTCCCTCGTTTTTGTTGTTTTTTCTTGCATTAAGACCCCAATGGATTTTTTAAAGGCTTTGGTATTCTTTGGTACTCCTTGTATTATTCATATCCAAGGCAATAATTTCTGGTACCTGTATACAGTAGGTTATTTAAATGAATTTATGATTGCAATATGATGATATTACTGTATTTACCATTTAGTCATTCTGTGTGCCAAATTTTGATGTTGTTGAGTACTGAATAAAAATGAAATGAAATGGCATAGGATTCAGATGAATATTTTGTAATTAATTTGCTTTCTTTATTATTTTAGCTTAGAAAAGCTGTTTCAAGAGAAAAGTTTTCAATATAGTTCTAATCATTTGGCCCAACATATGCCGTCAGATTTCGAATGCTGTGTTATATGCTAAATATGAGATAAGAAATAAGACGAAGAAATTGCAGCACACACCAAACTACCATTGTAACATGACAACATTGCAAAAAAATGTCTGTGTTAACAAAAAGAATTTTGAAAGCATAAATTATGAACGTCAATTTCATTTCAACATATCACAAATATTTTGAAAATGTGTGAACAAATGCGTCAATGTTTAGGAAAAGCTAGGTACAAATATAAAATGTCTGAAATTCGGAAATACTAATGCGCGCAACATGTCATTTCGTGTTTGTTATTATATTGTAATATGGTGCCCTTTGTTTATACATGCCACTAGGCAAAATGGTAGTAGACGAATGGGCATTAGACGAACTGGCATTAGTCGAAAAGGTTGTAGACAATCTGGTGATTAGACCCAATGGGCAGTAGAAGCCGCGGCGGTGAATGGCATTAGACGAAATGGTTTAACAATCTGATGATTAGACCCAAGGGCAGTAGACGCCGCGGCGGTGAAAATGGCATTAGACGAAAGGTTTTAGACAATCTGATGATTATACAAAAGGGGTAGTAGACGAAAATGGCATTAGACGAAATAGTTGTAGACAACGTAGTGATATACCAAATGGGCATTATACGAAATAGATTAAGCGATGTGGTGATTAGACGAAAATGGTATTTAGTCTAAATGGTAAAGGCAAAGTGAAAATTAGAGTATTTGGTATTAGACTATTGATTTTAGACAAAATGGAATTAAAACTATCTGGATATTAGACGAAGTGATATTAGACGAAGTGGCAATTACCCGTATTGAAAGGTATAATATTAATAAAACCTGTGACAAAACAGTATTCGCCGAATGCGTAATAAAATCCTTATGCAACATCTTCTCTTTGATCCCATCGCTATTGAGTGATTGCTATTTGGTGAAGAAGCCTGGCCGCCATATTCTGGTCAGGGGGTTTTTCACAAACAGGGGGGCTTTTTAAAAATACTCGAAAGATAGCAAAAAACATGCATGCATGCATGGCAATTACGAATAAGTTTGCAGATCGCCTATAGCTAGCTATTCATTCTACACTGAGAACTTTCGGGTTAAATGTCTCGTAGTTGTTTTTATTGTATCTTTTTCGGATTTGTTGCAGTATTGTAGTGCGAAACCTTACACATACTGAAACTTACTATGCAAGTTAGAATAGGTACTTGCTTTCTTAATTTGCTTTCATATAAAGCAACAGTTTGGACGATTCTGTGTTTATAAAAAAATTAAAATCATTCTATATTGGGGAAATTTGGGGTTTACTGGATAATGACCTAAGTATATCCGATTTCAGTTCGTCGCGTCGTATAAAGAGGACCGCTGAAGTTAGACTTGGTACAGAAGTAGTTTTAAACTGTTGTTATCTCTACTTTTTAGTCAATTATACGCCGTTTCTCTTCACTGTAATAATCGTGTGTAGACGTATATGTATCATTCATTTTGCATCCATGTCTTTAGATGACATCCTGTCTCATGCGTCTCTACCCGTCCTGCAACTGTAAAATAAATGTGCACACAACTTGTGCAATCGAATGGATCGTCATGAAAGTTATATTTATATTTAAAATTGATTGTTTTATTGCAAACAAATTGATAGGCATAATATAATATTGGTTGTGGTGTTTTAGAAATACACAATAGGTGCCACTCCAATGTCCCGTTTGTATTTTCAGGGAAAAAAAAACCTTACAACCAATTAAAAAGAAAAACACAATATGAGGCATGCACAGTTTAATGGTATGGTTCCATGTCTTTACAGGCCAAAGAATTCGGCAAACCTATTATTAAAAAATGAAGATAAAAGGCCGGATTAGCAGGAAGAAAGGAAAGAGTTGTCACTAGATCCCAAAGAACATCTAGGACTAAGAATGGTAAAACTCCGTATATTTTTTGTGTATACGGAGTGGGGGTCATGGGGAAGGGCGACTCCAAGGTCGAGTAGTAAAAATACGAAACCATTCGCGTATAGCATACGTGCAGAAGCAAGTGGCGGGGTAGAATCGACGTTGTGTTCAGCTGTGAGTTGCTCAAAATAACCACCAAAATCACAAAATTCTTTATTCTTTTCAATTCCTAAAGACAAACAGAGGTAAGAAAAAAAAAAACAATATAGTTTAAATTTGCGGGAACAATGAACTGTTTGAAAACGAATGAAAACGAGACTTCCCAAATAAACACTCCGCTTAACTGGAGAGCGAAACGCTTTGTTAACTGGAGATAACAAAGTGAACCCCAAATAACGGTCTTATTGGGTTAGACAAAGCTGAACCCCCTAATACGCGCCTTTATTAAGTTAACAAAGCTATCTCGGGAGATAAACAGAGCTGTGAACCCTAAATAACGAAGCCTTATCTGGGTGTAACAAAAGCTGAACCCAAATAACATGCCTTTTGTGGGTTATAAGAAAGCTGAGCCCCAAATAAACGGTCCTTATCTAGGGCTAAAAAATCTGTACCCCAAATATAACGGTACTTATATTGGGTAACAAAGCTGAACCCCAAATATACGGTCCTTATCTAGGGTTAACCACAGCTGAACCCCAAATATACCCCGGTCCCTTATCTCATGGTGTAACAAAGTGAACCCACATAACCGGTCCTTATCTAGAGGAACAAAGCTTGAACCCCAAATAGGTCCTTATATAGGTTAACAAAGCTTAAACCCCAAATAACGGCCTTTATCTACAGTTAACAAAGCTGAACCCAAGAATACCGGTCCTTATCTTTGGGGTAACAAAGCTGAACCCCAAATAACGGTTCCTTATCTGGGGGTTAACAAAGCTGAGAATCCGCCAAAACGGTCCTTATCTCTAGATAAACAACTCACCCAAATAACTGGTCTCTTATCTGGGGTTATATACAGCTATCTCTAGATAAGAACACCTTATATAGGGATAAGGCCCTTATCTCCAAATTAGACGCTCAGTTGTAATCTTCAAGATAAAGCTGAAACCCCAGAATAACGATTCTCGATATGGTGGTTAACAAGTGACCCCAAATAACGGTCGTATTGGGGTTCAGCTTTGTATCTCCAGATAAGGCCCGTTTTGGGGTTCAGCTTGCTAAGATATAGATTATCAATGAGCTAGATGGAGTTGTGAAAAGAACAGGCTTGAGCGTGACTGGTTAAATTTGCTCGGGAGGCCGAAGGGCTGAGAGCTTGTTAACCAAAGTACAACGCGAAAGGCCGGTTATTTTGTACGAACGCCATCATAGCGAATTGATTAAATAGATTTACACTAGATATTATGACCGTGTTCCCAAAAAAGCGCAACACTTGTGGCAGCGACATAAAGTTTTGAATAACAAGAAGAACGTGACTACGTATGTTGTGTGAGGTAAAGATCGGACTGTAGCTAAGACCCTGAAAAGTTTATAAGGTAGAGTGATAGTTTTTAAGATATGACCACCAACAATCAAGTAACCCGCAGAGGAACCCCATTTAGAAAAAAATGAGGCGGAGCTGGTAACCACGACGGCATCTGGCAATGAAGAACAGAATGGCGAAAAAGTATTGATGCAATCAACATTTACTGCCAAAATTTCTGCAGAAAACACTTCACTGGGTCAATGATCGCTTACATATTATTACTTAACTGATAATGATGAAACATTAATTATTGGTGAGTATAACTATGTTTCAAGACGAATTTAAAACATGACTAAGTCATAGGACAAAACCACATTACATTAAAATGATAAATGCGTTGGCTGGCTGTGCAACTGCTGGTACTGAAAATAATGTTACATTCTCAATTAGTGAAATGTAAAACCGAGTTTCCAACAAAAAGTCAACAACAATATCAGTATATCATTCTGTAATGGATAGTTTGGGTTAAGATAATTCTTTGCGTGCAGTCACAAAATGATTATGAATGATAGCTCTAATCCAATGCAGTCTTTGGACAATACGAAGAGTTTGTTGTCTACAATACGAAGGGTTGTTGTTCGCTCATCATACATCCGTATTCGATCTTTAAAGTGTGTGTAAAATGCAGTTTTAGCTGTTATTACCATAGGAAGGCAGTCATAATGTTAATCTCTGTTGCAATAGCTGTCTTTAAAAAAGGGAAAATGGGGTGACTTTAGAGATTCATATTGGGGTTCGCTGAGCAAGGGACGTTACAGGCCGAATCGTATTGATATGTTAATAGCGCCTCAATTTGGTAATGGGTCCTGCAGGTTAAATGATTTCTGGGGTCATATCTTAAAAAAATGGACTCACCTTTATGAAAATTTAGGGAATAGATAACAGTCCCTTCTTATTCTTACAAAAAGGAATAAGTGTCACGTGCTTTGTTAAAAACGTATGGCGCCTAAACCACCAAGTGTTGCGTTTTTGGGACACACGGTATATAAAAACACTTTTAAAACATTTTTAGCAATTTGAGTGCAATTGAATAGGGTTGAAGTGTGAAGAAACAAAATCAACCAATTCTTGAGCTGGTGACGTACGCGGTTATTAGTAATTTTAAATTAGTACAGTCTATTTATGTGTATTGGAAGGCCATTTGTGGAAGCAGCATTGATTTCAAATGACAGCGTAGGATGGGGAGCTTCTGCAAATTTGATCTCAAGAGGTTAAAGCTGACATAGTACCTTTTTTTTGGGGGGGGGGGAGAAGATTCAACCAGGTTTGGTCAGATCATCTTAAAAAATGTCAGGGGTAGGTTTTTGTTGTTTGTTTTCACTTTGTCTTCTTGCAATACACTAAAGAAATTGCAGTTCTGCATACAAATTTTAAAGGACAGTATGAATAAATAAAAATATTGGACTTAATCATATATTGTTGTTGGCTGTTAAAAATAATACATTGGTCATGTCGTATCCAGCAAAATGGTTGGATGTAAACAAGGAAGGAAAGAACAACAATTTTAAAAGTTCATTTTACAGGTAGCAATTCTACATTACATTTTACGTTGCATAGTTGACACAATAGAATTGTATCTAAGTTGCCATCATATATATAGACAGTAACATCCTACGTCCACTTCTTTGTGCCTGCGAATCCATTCCTGCGAATCGTTATGGCCACATAGTATTAAACCTCTAACGGATACAATGCCCAGTGGGTAACAGCAGGACCGAATATTTCAAGATAACAGGCCCTAACGTGTTTACAAACTTTGCTGTTAACTGGTCTATACAGATCGACGCAGCTGTATCTAATTGTCAGGACATGGAATTCTAGAAACATAACCGTGACCAGCGTGTTCAGTTGTGATTCCCAGATTCAAGTGTGCACGTTATATTAAAAATAGCAAGCGCTCTAAAGCGTATTAAAAATAACACCCCCACGAGCCTTCTCCGAACCCCCCGATTCGTAGTAGATACCGCACGGGAAAAACTAGATATACAACAAAAGCGCTTTAGCACGAGAAGGCATCTCAGATAAGGAGTGTTTAACTTCAAGATAAGGACCGTTATTTGGGGTTCCGCTGTAACCCTAGAATACGGGCCGTATGACGAGTTAAGCTTTGATCTCCAGTAAGGCGCGTTATCTTGGGGTTCAGCTTTGCTAAATAGCTAGGGAGTCAGTGTAACTCCAATTAAGGTGCGTTATGGGTTCCTTTTTATCTGGAGATAAGGGGGCCTTATCTCGAGATAGAGACTTATCCCGAGAGCTTTGTTAACCCAGATAAGGGTCCTATTTGGGGTCAGCTCTGTATTCTCGAGATAAGCTTTGTAACTTAAGACAAGGCGCGTATTTGGGGTTCAGCTTTGTTACCCCAGCAAGGACCGTATTTGGGGTTCAGCTTGTGACTCCAGTTAAACGAAGCGATCTCCAGTTAAACGAGTGTTTATTTGGAGAGATAAGGTCTTATCGACGGGATAAGGAAAAGTGCAACTTGTGCTTCATTAGACGTGGCGGGGGAATAATGCATAAACCTGATGGTGCACATATCCACACAGATGTTGCTTCTTATACAAAATTCCTTTAACTAGGACAATAAACTGAAGGCATAGTAAGAGGGCAAACTGCAACTCCTGTGGTTTCAATCCGGGACTATCAAAGGTGCGGCAGCCCGCTATTCATGTTGTTATATATATTACCCTCAAATTTGTTATTAAAAATATTATTTCTCAATTGTATTTGAGAAGAGATTCTCACGGAAAAAAGTACGGTGGTACTGTTAACAAAGAGAAAAGGGAATGCCCCCGAGTGTTGTTTGTGCACCTAGCCCGCGCCTGGATTAGATTCGTTTTCTAGATAAATGGCGGCATGATAAGTGCTTATTTTATGATTATTATTTTTTAAAAGACGACTATACATCAAGCAAGAGATGTGTGGGATTCCACGTGAATGCTAACTTAGAAACTGAGTCAACTTGTTAGGCTTTAAGAAAAACATATTTGCATAATTGGATTCCCCCATGATGTTATTATTAAATGGGAAAGTGATGCAATGCAGGTATGATGAAATTATGGGAAAGCCAATTGTTCAGCTAGTGCAAAAAGGTTTGTTTTAGGCATGACGCTGTGTTGTAATTTCTATTTTAAGACTTGGGAACTTTTCTGAAATTTAATATAAGGAGGATTTGGAGAGGTCGATTGCCAGCAGCCAGCCAGAGTAGCCAAGATAGCTAGAGTAAGCTATTTGAACTGCAATAATGCAGACCTGTACATAAAGAGTGCCGGATTTATATATTTCAATCCACCTGAGCGAGGGCTATAAGTATTCTACTGTCGTCTTTGAAGCCAAAAGTGATGGAATCAAAATAGGATTCCAATTGTGGACAAATAGAAATAGTGGTGTGGGTGATTATTCTTGGACTGAATACGTGGAATATAGGTGTCGAGGGGGGGGACTTATTTAACCTTGTCTTCTTGAATTGCTGGACAAAAGTATCTCAGGAATGAGAAGCTCCCCATGAATATTACTGATATAAGTGGATTTGCATGCTGTCTTTTGAAGGTCTCGTTGTGAGGACATATCATCGTTGAACTGCAACGTTCCGTGGACCAGTAGTGGACATTCTTGGTGACATTAGGTATCAATCTTATAAATTGTGTGTGAATTCTATGTAAGTTGGTTTGGACATACCAAAGTCTGAGACCAACTGATTAAAATCATTTAAATTGTTTCTTTATAAAAATTTAGATCATGTGCACAAGGCATCATTATTTGGTTTTTTAAAAGTATTCTGACCTTTTGAGTCCATGAGACATCATAAAAATGTTGTAGAGGTCAGGGTTACAACCTAAAGGCGGAAGTGCGTTCATGTTGAAACGTCCAACACAGATTGTATTTCATGTATAAAGTTTCTTATAGATTTTTGATTTGCCCTGGAACCGCATTTTGAGACCAGTTTAGCAAATCGGACTCATTTTGTAATTTTACCCCTAGGCACGACCTTCATATGTTTGCATTCCATGTACCAAAAGTAATAAAAGCTACTACAAAGGTAAATCAGTGTTTTTTTTTGTCTTTCATAATCTTTATTTAATCTTGTAGTCATTTATTACAGCATACACTCATATACTAATTCTCATGTCTCAGGTGTTATTACACTAGTTTCCTTATTGTAAGATCTTGTTCAAAAGAATACAAATTGGGATATTTACCAGATTTAAATTTGAATTTAACACAGTTAGCTACATGATAACCTATTTCACGTACTGATTTCAAATCTCATTTTCGTGTTCACACCGAATAGTGCATATATTACAGGATATATTAGTTTCTACTTCTATTATTTGAAATACATGAACTTGACTCGAACCAAATTTTGCTGATATCTTTACACGAAGAAATAAAATGTTCCCAAAAATCCTTCACCCAAATACATAGTTTGCAGTTATTTGTAGACGCTTTCCCCATCTTTGTAAAAGAATCTTGTTGGGATAGAGCTTAACTTTCCAATCAAGTTATTAACTTGCTTCATACAAAGTTCTAAATTATTTTTCAAATACGTTCCCATCAAAAAACATGCTTTGGGAATTGTTTCCCAGAACCTCACATAGTGGTTTACAGACAAAATCGAATCCATCATAGTATACAAACAACTTAGATGTACATTTATTTAATGGAAAGAATGTGAGCCATACGTCAGGCAGATTCCACCTTCCTCGTGTTGCCTCTGTCTTGTTTTTCCAATTTCGGGAATGTGTTG
Source organism: Ophioderma brevispina (assembly GCA_023653785.1). Taxonomy (NCBI): domain Eukaryota; kingdom Metazoa; phylum Echinodermata; class Ophiuroidea; order Amphilepidida; family Ophiodermatidae; genus Ophioderma; species Ophioderma brevispina. The sequence goes on along the minus strand of JAMKCH010002213.1, from coordinate 69,999 downwards.
TAGGTAAAATAAATCGATCATTACCCACCGGTTCTGGACTTAGTTTTAATTCGTTAAATTTTCCAGGAATATATGAAGGCAATTATTGTTTCCATATAATTTCATTGACCGGGTTTCAATTCAATGTGCCTGTTGACTCATTTTGTAACTAACCATTGAACTATAAGATTACGAGTTAAAGGCGACATCTTTTTTAGAAGATCGTTGCAAACCGTTTCGGTTGAAATTTGTGGTATTGGTATACATTAAAAAATATTGTAAACCTAAATTAGTTTTTGCAGCTTGAAACAAAGGTATATTTTTCCATGTGCAATGTCTTCCCTCGCTAATCTCAAGCCAGGAACCTTAATGAGTCAAGAAACGAGGGTAGGTGAATCATCTTTAGCCACCTTTTTTCATATTTCATTTATGAGATTTCTTCGTTTGACTTTTTCGTTGCACCCCAGACAAATTAAATAAGTTGTGTTCAAAATATTTAATTGAATCTGAAAGTAAGTTAAATAAGATTGATCATTAATATAACTTTGCTATATAGTGAAACTAACTTTACTGCAAGGGACTAAGCTTACCCCACCATCGATTAAATCTCTGTATTCCAGGTGCTTGTATATTCTATTTATTCTTGTCTATTTTTGCAGTTGCCAATTGTCAGCTATGTCGTTCATAGATTTCGTACAGCAGTAACATATACCCAGGGTTTTTACCTCATTGGTAGGGTACACATTCCAATTAATCAAAAAACTTGTTCTGACTTTGTCTAAAGCATCTGTCACAAAGCTTCGTTTTTTTCGAATTTCAATTAAGACGTGAATAACTGAGAAGTTAGTTAACATTCCACGTACATTTCAATATCGTTTTCTCACTTACAAAAAAAAACGAAAACTCTAAAAAATGAAAAAAACCAATAAATTATTTATTTTTTTCATAATTTTCACAGGGCATATTTGCATACCTTTAATGTTGTCACTCTGTGCGTATTTTACACGCTAATAATTCTATTGCAATTATGAATAATAGTCCGGGAAAGGGGGATCAACCCTGACGAACCCTTTTCAACGCAAAGAATCGTGATACATTACCATTATGTAACTACAGCTGAAGTATTCATTATATATTGTTCTTACCCATGAATAAAATCTGGGTCCAAAATTAAAAAGATTCTAGAGAATGAATAAGATATGTTTCGTCTAACTATCAAAGGCTTTGCTGAAATCCTGAAAAACAACAAAGCCCCAGGGAGATTTTGATCTGCAGTATACCTAATAAATAATCTTCTATTAATCAGCATTTGTACATATGATCGTCCCTATGATATAACAGTTATCTGAGTCTACAATGAGCAATTACATTCTGTACTCTTTTCGCTAATGCATTTTGTTGGCAATTGTAATTCGACATAATTTAGAGTTAGGGTCTTCCAATTTGACAATTATCTATTGGTAAATATTTTTCCTTTAGTATCAATGTTTATAATATCCATTTCTCTGATTGTTCTAATGTTTCACATCGACCCTCATTTAAGAATGAATTAAGCAAAGTGGATGTAGTTTTGTACCTGAAGAATTTGTAGAATTCAACTGTCAAGCCATCATAACCAGGGCTTTTGTTATTTGACCTGTCTTGAAGAGCTGTCTAAAGCAGTCATTAACATTAGCTTACCCTCGCAGCTTTTTTCTACATCACTTAGTTTTTTAACATCTAGATCCTCTTTGAAAGTCATGGGATGCAGGATGTGTACTGTTTCACACCAAGCTTTTTTGTTACAAACTTCTCATTAATATGATACTTGTTCATGATTATTTGAAGCCTCTGATCTACTCGAAGTCACCTTTGCCATTTCGTAGTGACGTAATTGTTTTATTAAACTACATTTTTCTTTCAATGATTGAAAAAAACTTTGTATTTTCTCAGCCTTCAGAATCACTTTTCTCTTTTGTTGACCCGTGATTTTGGCACCTTCTTGTTCCTTTTGTCCAGACAAGTTCAAGTTCTGTTTTGACTTTTATATATATTTCTTGGTTCTCTTTAGTATTGTTAATGCTTTTAATTGTTCCTTAGATTTTGATGTGACTGGGAAAACCGCCACAATGTCGCAACAGGACGTTTGTGAAAACTAAAGGAAAATATGCTTAAAATCTGTTATATGTACTTTATTTTGGTCAGATGATAAGGCGGTAAAGATTGACGTGTTGTATCAAAGAAGAACAAGATGTAAACAGTTATGGAAACTTAAATTTTCAAACTCTGGCAGTGATTTGGATAGTAAAACTCAAATATAAAATTTTCCACCTGTGGCGGGTTTTCCCAGATAGCAGCACATTATTCTCGCATTTTTTCTAAATCTACATTTTTGGATTTGATTATTCTTGTGTGAACAATTACTATTGGAAAACCTCGGAATTCGTTTTACTATAGATCCCAAAACATTCGTTTGTTAGGATGCGTTATATTGATACTACATTATCAATATAATTACGTTTATAGAATTGTTACATGTAATCTTGAAGCAAACTATTATGGAATTTCCAACTCCCTTACACGTGCGATTTATGTATGGTAAGTGAAAGCCTCACAAGCCAAATGGTCTGTCCGGTGCTGCAGTTAGCTTTTACAGTCGGTATGTAGGTTTAATAAAACTGGGTATAAAAAGATAATCAGATGTCGATACAACAGGGGGGGGGGGGTTGCATTTCTTTGCCATTGAAACGCGTTATCTTGGGTTTTTTTTCGCCAGGAATCACATAAGTCATTGTTTCAATAAGTTTCAGAACATTTTTTATTCGGAGTTACCTGACTTGTCAATGGTCTTCTAGTTTAAAGATCCACCCCACCTATTATGTTATATCCTTGATCTCCATGTTCTTTGAAGTTTTCAATTTTGGATATGAAAGCTACCTTCGCACTTTCAGATATTTGCCCATTATAAATTCTCATAAGTTATACATAATTATTTATCTTCTCAATTTTAACACATTAATATTATCTTCCATTAGGATGTTTATAACATTTCAACGTTAAATTCGCAGTCGTGAAATAATGTTATCAATCCTTTATTACTGTGGATGTACTACAGACTGCATAAAAATCACCTCCCCATAAGCTTTCCATTTATTAAATATTATTTTCGAGACAATATGCTCTCTTGCAGAAAAATCAGTGTTTGACTACAGTGTAATACCAATCTCAATGCAAATGTCCCAGGTATGCAGCACCACAGAGGAACTGAGTCTTATCGCTCCAAACCCCTACCAGGAATGAGTCCTTGCCAGCGAGAGGACCCCACATCGAACAGATGAAGTGCAGATATGTGAAACAGGCACCGTGTAGAAAGCAACCTTAAATGTCTGGCTGACCACATCGAAAAAAAGTCCTCACCATTGAGCTCAGATCTGTCATAGTAACATCAGTCTATAAACCTCCATCAGTAGACTTAAAAGCACCCTCAAATTCAAATTCGGGAATTCCACTAAACCCCATTCTGAATTGGCGATTTCAACAGCCATAAATTTACCAATGAGGCTACAATGAACCAATAAAGAAGGACCAATTCAATGGAAAGAGAGGTTACAACCGCGGATCTATCATTGTTAGCAAAAAATAACATCTCTAACCTGTTGTTGGAGAGCAAATTGTCTGGATATATTCCTCTAATCAAAATAGACCAGATCGGTTATCCTAGTCAATGCTGCAGTAGACCAAACAAATGATGCCTTCGGACCGTCGCTTCTTTAAAAGTGCAACGAGAGACTGTAAATAATGTGCACACACAACATTGTGCAAAATGCAGGTTGGATCGTCATGAAAGTTATATTATATATTTAAATTGATTGTTTTATTGTAACAAATTAGATAGGACTAATCTAATATTGGTTGTGGGTGTTTTGACATACACCATATGGTGCCACTCCAATGTACCCGTCTTGTAAATTTTTCAAGGTAAAAACAAACTTCATCAAAACCACTTAAAAGAAAAACACAATATTGAGTGCATGCAGTTTACTTGTATGGTTCCATGTCTTTAAATGCCAACGAAGCCGGCAACTATTATTAAAAATGAATATAAATGGCCGGATAGCAGGAAGGAAAGAGTGTTTGTCACATATCCACGAACTCTACACTAAGAATGGACACTCCGTCTATTTTGTGTAACGGGCAGTGGGTTCATGGGGAGGGCGCTCCAATCGTCGAGTAGGTCAATACGAAAACATCCGTTAGCTACAGCAGAAGCAATGGCGGGTTGAGCGAAAGTCTAGTGTCCAGCTGTTAATTGCTCAAATAAACCCCCAAAAACAAAAAGTCTTTATTCTTTTCAATTGTCCTAAACCGACCAACGAGGTAAGAAAAAAAACAATATTAGTTAATTTGCTGGAACAAATGAACTGTTTGAAAACGAATGAAAACGAGAATCTCCAATAACACTCCGTTAACCGGAGATAACGCCCTTGTTAATTGAGATCAAAAGTTGAACCCCAAATTACGCGTCTTATCTGGGGTTTAACAAAGCTGAACCCCAAAATACGCGCCTTAATCTTAAGTTAACAAAGTTATCTCGATATAACAGAGCTGAACCCCTAATAACGAACCTTATCTGGGGTTGACAAAGCTGGAACCCCAAATAACGGTCCTTTTCTTGGGTTAGAAAGCTGACCCCCCAATATCGGTCCTTATCTAGGGTTAACAAAGCGAACCCCAAATATAACGGTCCTTATCTTGGGTTAACAAAGCTGAACCCCAATAACGGTCCTTATCTAGGGCTAACAGAGCTGAACCCCAACTAACGGTTTTACCCCCCCCCCCCCCCCCTTATTTGGGTTAACACCGCTGAGAACCCAAATAACGGTCTTATCTAGAGTTAACAAAGCCTGACCCAATAACGGTCCTTATCTAGAGTTAACAAAGCTAAACCCCCAATAACGGTCCTTATCTATAGTTAACAATCTGAACCCCAAATAACGTACCTTATCTTGGTTACAAATCTGACCCCAAATAACGGTCCTTATGTCTAGTTAACAAGCTGAATCCCAAATAGGGTCCTTATCTCTAGATAACAAACCTGAACCCAATAATGGTCCTTATCTGGGGTTAATAAAGCTTTCTCTAGATAAGAACCTTATCTAGGGATAGGGCCCCTTATCTTCTGCCAATAACGTCCATTACTCAAGATAAAGCTTAACCCCCAATAACGATCCTTATCTGGGGTTAACAAAAAAGGCTGAAAAAACCCCAAATAACGGTCGTTATTTGGGTTCAGCTTTGATATCTCCAGATAGGGCCCGTTATTGGGGGTTCAGCTTGCTAAATAGATTATCAATAGCTAGATGGCGTTACCGTGAAATCACAGGCTTGAGCGCTTGACTGGTTAAATATTGCTCGGGCGGCCGAAGGCTTGAGGCTAGTTAACCAAGTCACGCGCGAAAGCCGTTTATTTTTACGAACTCCATCATAGCGAATTGATTATATAGCATACACTATGAGTATTCTAATAAACCGTGTGTCCCCCAGAAAAACGCACACTTGTGGGCAGGCGACATAAGTTTTTGAACAAAAGCTCGTGACTACTTATTTTTTGTTGTGAGGGTAAATGGGACTGTTAAGGCTAATACCCCCCTGAAAGTTTTTATAAAGGTAGAGTTAATAGTTTTTTAGATATGACCCCAACAATCAGTAACCCGCAAACCCAGTTTATAAAAAATTAGGATGCATTGTAACCACAACGACTGGCAATGAAGAACAGGAATGGCTAAACATATGATTGCAATCACATTTACTTGCCCAAATTCTCGAAGAACAACTTCCTTACTGGTTCCAATTACTGCATTTTACTAATTAATTTACTTAATGATAATGATGAACATTAATTTATTGGTGTAAATATGTTTTCAAGACGATATAAAACTATGACTAAGTCATAGACAACCTCCATATTACATAAGAATGATGATGGGCGTTGGGCTGCAACCTCGTGGCTTGTTAACTGCAAATAATGTTACCATTCTTTCACTTTAATGAAAGATAAACCTATGTTTTCCAACAAAACATTCAATAACAATCATCAGTATATTCATTCTGTCATGATGGTTTTTGGGTTAAGATAATTCTTTGCGTGCCGTCACAAAAATGATGACTGATTAGCTCTAATCCAATGCTATCTTATTATTTGGACAATAACGAAGAGTTTGTTGTTCTAACAATACGAGAGTTTGTGGTGTTCTCCTAATCATACATTCCTTATTCGAAAATCTTTAATGTTTAAATGCATGTTTTTTAGCTGTTTTAACCATGGAAGCATTCATAAAATGTTTTAATATCTGTTGCAATGCTGTCGTTTAAAACAAAGGAAAATGGTGGTTGAATTTAGAGATTCATATGGTGGTTCTGGACAAGACGTACAGTGCCGTATTTGTAGTTAATAGCGCCCCTCAATTTGGTTAAAATGGGTCCTGCAGGTTACATGATTTGCTGGGGTCTATCATTAAAAAATATTGACTCTACCTTTTATGAACTTTTCCAGGGATATTAGCTAACAGTCCCACCCTCTTATCTACAACAAAGGATAGTAGTCACGTGCTTTTGTTCAACACTTATGGCGCCTACCACCAGTGTTGCCAGTTTTTTGGGACACATCGGTATATAAATAACACTTTAAAACTTTTTTTATTAGCCATTTGAGTGCAAATTGAAAGGGTTTGAAGATGTTAAGAAACAAAATCAACATTCTTAGAGCTGGTGGACCGTCGCTGTTATAGTATTTTTCTAAATTATGTACGTATATTTATGTTGTATTGGGAAGGCCAGTTGTGGAAGCAGCATTTGATTTCAAATGACACGTAGGATGGGGAGCTTCGGCAATTTTGATCTCAAGATGTTAAAGCTGACTTAGTACCACCTTTTTTTTTTTGGGGGGGGGGGGAGATACAACCATGTTTGGCGATCATCTAAAATGTTTCATGGGTAGGGGGGTTTTTGTTGTTTGTTTTTCACTTTGTCTTCTTTGCATTAAAGCCCAAAGAAATTTCAGTTCTGCATACAAATTTTAAAAAAAAATGACAGTATGAAATCAAATATCTGAATTCTATCATATATTTGCTGTTGTAAAAAATATACATTGTTATGTCTATATCATACTGTTTGATGAACAAGGACGGAGAAGCACAATCAATGTTAAAAAAAGTTTCATGAGTTACCGGTATCATATTTCTACAGTACACCATCTAAAATGACATAATAAAATAAAAGAATTGGAAAAAACGGCATATACTGATTTGTAGGTAATACTGGGAATAGTTGATAAATGCACATGTCACTGAGGGTACTAGATAGATGGAAGACACACAAGGGAAGAAAAGGGTGGTACAGTGCGAAACAAAATACGGGGAGGGTCCACTGTCTCTGGTATAGGTGGAAATAAGGTCTAGTGGTTCTGTGATCGCCGTGCTTAACACTCCCTGGCGTCATTCCTGTACGAATCTGTTATGGCCCATAGTATTAAACCTCTAACAGATACAATTGCCCAGGGGGGGTTTTTTTTTGGGGGGGGGGGGGGGGGGGGGGGGGGGGAGGGAGGGGGGGGGGGGGGGGGGGGGGGGTGTGTACAGTCAGGCCGACCTCTTATCAAGAACCAGGCCCTAACATGTTTTGCAAACATTGCTGTTAACTGGTCTATACAGATCGCGCCGCTGTATCTAATTGTCAGGACATTGAATTTCTAGAACCATTACCGTGACCCGCGTGTTCAGTTGTGATCCCAGCTTCCAAGTGTGCATGTTATTAAAAATAGCAAGCTCTAAAGCTGTTATTAAAAATAACACCCACTAGCCTTCTCGAACCCGATTCGTAGTAGATAACGCACGGGAAAACAATAGATAACAACAAAAGACGCTAGCACGAGAAGTGTATCTCCAGATAAGGAGTGTTAACTCAAGATAAGGACCGTTATTTGGGGTTCAGCTTTGTTAACCCTAGATAAGGGCCGTTATTTGGAGTTAAGCTTTGTTATCTCCAGATAAGGCGCGTTATTTGGGGTTCAGCTTTGCTAATAGATAAGGAGTGTTAACTCCAAATAAGGTGCGTTATTTGGGGTTCCGCTTTCTTATCTGGAGATAAGGTGCCTTATCTCGAGATAAGAGACCTTATCCCGAGATAAGCTTTGTTAACCCCAGATAAGGGTCGTTATTTGGGGTTCAGCTCTGTTATCTCGAGATAAGCTTTGTTAACTTAAGACAATGCGCGTTATTTGGGGTTCAGCTTTGTTAACCCCAGCTAAGGCGCGTTATTTGGGGTTCAGCTTTGTTATCTCCAGTTAACGAAGCGTTATCTCTAGTTAACGGAGTGTTATTTGGAGATAAGGCTTCCTTATCTAGGGATAAGGAAAAGTGATACATTTGTGCTTCCATAGACGTGGCGGGGGAATAATGCATACACCTGATGGTGCACATATTCCACACAGATGTTCTATTCTTATACAAAATTCCTTTAACTTAGACAATAAAATGAAGCCATATTAAGAAGGGCAAAATGCAACTTCCTGTGGTTTCAATCGGCGACTATTCAACGGTGCGGCAGCCCGCTATTCATGTTGTTATATATATTACCCTCAAATTTTGTTATTAAAAATATTATTTTCTCAATTTTATTTGAGAAGAGATTTCTCACGGGAAAAGTACTTTGTTTACTGTTAAAAAGAGAAAGGGGATTCCCATAGTGTTGTTTGTGCACCTTAGCACCTGCGCCTTGGAATTAGGGGAATTCGTTTTTCTAGATAAATGGCGCATTATAAGTGCTTCTTATATTATTATTATTTTTAAAATGCACCTGCTATTTACATCAAGCAAGAGATGTGTGGGATTCCCCGGAATGCTAAACTTAGAAACTGAGTCAACTTGTTTATGCTTTAAGAAAAACATATTGCAAAATTTGGGGATTCCCCCATGATGTTATAAATGTGAAGTGATGCAATGCAGATGATGTAATTTATGGGAAATCCAATTGGTCAGCTAGTGCAAGGTTATGTTTATGCATGACGCTGTGGTAATATCTATTTTAAGACTTGGGAACTTTCTGAAATTAATATATAATGGAGGATTTGGAGAGGTTAGATTTGCCAGCAGCCAGAGTAGCAAGTATAGCTAGTTTTGAACTGCAATAATTGCAGACCTGTACAGTACAGAGTGCCAGGATTTATTATATTTTCAATTCCACCTGAGCGATGTGCTATAAGTATTCTACTGTCGTCTTTGAAGCCAAAAGTGATGGGAATCAAAATAGGATTCCAAATTGTGGAAAGATGGAAATAGTGGTGATTATCTTGGACTGATATACTGTGGAATATTAGTGTCGTCGAGGGACTTATTTAACCTTGTCGTCTTGAATTGCTGGACAAAAGTTATCTTCAGGACTGAGAAGATCCCCATGGAATATTACCTGATTTATAAGTGTGACTTTGCATGCTGTCTTTTGAAGTCTTCGTTGTGAGGACATATCATCGTTGAACTGCAACGCTTCTTGTGGACATTAGTGGACATTCTTGTGGACAATAAGTATCAATCTTATAAATTGTGTGTAATTTTACTATGTAATGTTGTTTTGGACATACCAAATTCTTGAACCAAACTGATTAAAATCATTAAATCTGTGTTATTATAAAAAATTCAGATCACTTGTGCACAAGGCTCATTTATTTGTGTTTAAAAGGTATTTCTGACCTTTTGACGTCCATGAGACATAACAATGTGTAGAGGTCAGTGGTTACAATCCAAAGGTCGGGAAGTCGCATGTTTAACTTTCAAACACAGATTGTATTTCAGTATACATTTTCTTATCAATTGTGATGCCTTGGACAATTCGAGACCAGTTTTAGCAAAATCGGACCATTTTGTAAATTTTACCCCAGGACGACCTTCAACTGTTTGCATCCCATTGTACCAAAAGTCATAAATAGCTAATACAAAAGGTAACATCAGTGGGTTTTTTTTGCCTTTCATAAATCTTCTAGTATTTATTACAGCATACACCATCTACTTAATTTATAATGTCTCAGTGTAGTTATTACACTAGTTTCCTTATTGTAAGCTCTTGTTCAAAACAGAAATATCAAATTGGGATATTTACCATATTTAAATTTACTTATACATAATTAGCTACCATGATAACCTTATTCACGTACTGATTCAAATTCTCATTTTCTGTGTTCACACCGAATATTGCATCTATTACAGATGTATTTATTTTTCTACTCTATTTATTTGAAATAATTGAACTTGCCTCGAACCAAATTTTCTGTATATCTTTACAATAGAAGAAAAACTGTTCCAAATAATCCTTCACTCCACATATTTTGCAGTTATTTGTAGACGCTTTCCCCATTTTTGTAAAAGAATTCTTGTTGGGTATATATTGCTTAAAATTTTCCAAATCAATGTTATTAACCTTGCTTCACTAAAAGTTCTTAAATTATTTTTCCAAATACTTTCCCATTCAAAAACATGATTTGGGAATTTGTTTTCCCAGAAACCTTCACATATTGGTTTTACAGACAAATCTGAAATCATCATAGTATACAACAACTTAGATGTACATTTATTTAATGGAAAGAACTGTGAGCCATACGTCAGGCCTATTCCACCTTCATCGTTGTTGTCCCTCTTTCTTTGTTTCCAATTTTTCGGAATTGCGGTTTGTAGGGTAAAATAATCGATCATTACCCCACCAGTTTTGACTCTAGTATTTTAATTCGTAACTTTTTTCCAGAAATAGCATGCAATTATTGTTCCATATAATTTCTTGACCTGGGTCTTTCAATCATTGTCCTTTTGACGCATTTGGTGTAATATAACATGTAACAAAGATTACGATATAAAGGTGACATTCTTTTAAGATCTGCAACACAGTTTTTTTAAATTATGGTATTTAGTATTACATTAAAAACAATATGTAACCTAAATAGTTTTGCCAGCTGAAACAAAGGTTATTTTTCCATGTTGCAATGTCTTCCCTCGTAAATCTCTTAATCCAGGAAACCTTTAATGAGTCAAGAAACGAGGGTAGGTGAAGCATCTTAAGCATACTTCTCATAGCATTTATGAGAGTTCTTCGTTGACTTTTTAGGTTGTACCCAGACAAATTAAATAAGGTTGTGTGTCAAATATTTAATTGAATCTGAAAGTAAGTTCATAAGTACTTGATTTACATAATATAATGTGCTATAAGTAAACTCTTTACCAAGACAATCTTCCCCACCATCGTTAAATCTATGTATTTTTCCAGGTGCTACTGCTTCTTTATTTATCCTTGTATATTTTTGGTGCAATGTCAGCTATGTCGTTATGAGATTGGACTACAGGAACAATACCAGTGGTTTTAACTCATTGTTAGGGACCAATTCCAATTTAAATCAAAAAACTTTTTCTGACTTTTCTAAAGCATCCTGTCTCACCAAAGGCTTCTGTTTTGTAGAATTCAATTTAAGACCTGATATAACTGAGAAGTTATTAACATTCCAAGTACATTTTCAATATCGTTTTCATTCACTACAGAATAATTTTATGCCGTCCGCATACATTGATACTCGTACTTCATTTTTTTCATAATTTTCCAAGGGGCAATTGGATCCCTTTAATTTTGTCACTCTGTCGTCATTTACACGCTAATAATTCTATTGCAATATGAAAATAGTGCAGAAAGGGGACGACCTTGACGAACCCCTTTTCTAACGCAAAGAATCGTGATACATTGCCATTATGTACAATACAGTTTGAAGTATCATTATATATTGTTCTTACCCATTGAATAAGAATATGGTCCAAAATGTAAACAAGTTCTAGAGAATTAATAAGATAGGTTCTGTCTATAATATTCAAATGACTTTGCTGAAATCCAAAAACAACAAAGCCCCAGGGAGATTGATCTGCAGTATAATAATAACATCTTCTATTAATCTCGCATTTGTACCTTTGTATCGTCCCTTGATATAACCTGTTTGATTTGCGTATACAAATTGATGCAATTAATTCTGTACTTTTTGGCTAGCTTTTGTGGCAATTTTGTAATATACTAATTAGAGTTATGGCGTCTACAATTTGAACAAATGATTCTCTGTAAATCTTTCCTTTATGTTCAATGTTATAATACCTTTGCTCGACTGTTTCCTAATTTTTCACTATCGAACCTTCTTTATTACGAATTAACAACAAAGTGATTGATTTTGTACCAGAAAAACATTAGAGACTTCAACTGTCAAAGCCAAAAACCAGGGTTTGTATTTGACAGTCTTGAAGGCTCTAAAGCAGTCATTAACATTAGCTTACCCTCGCATTGGGTTTTTATACATCACTTAATTTTTTACATCTAGATCCTCTTTGAAAATCATGGGTATGCATGTGTACTGTTTACACCAGATTTTTGTACAACTTCTCATAATATGGATACTTGTCATGATTAAAATCCTCTTGATCTACTATAATTTCACCTTGGCATTTAGTAGTGACGTAATTGTTTTATTAACTACATTTCTTTTCAAAGATTTAAAAAATTGTATTTTTCTCACCTCATGAATCCACTTTTTTTGGAACCGTTATTTGGCACCTTTTGTTTCTTTTGCCAAAAAGATTAAAGTTCGTTTTGACTTTGTATTATATTTCTTGGTTCTCTTTAGTATTTGAATGCTTATTTTCTTATATGTGAGTGATTGGGAAAACCCGCCACATGTCGCACAGGACGTTTTGAAAAAATAAAGAAAATAGCTAAAATCTGTTATATTGTCTTTTATTTTTTGTCAGATTATAAGCGAACGATTGACGTGTGTATCAAAGAAGAAAGATGGTGTAAAACAGTTATGGGAAACTTAATATTTCAACCTCTGCAGTGATAGTAAAAACTCAAAATTAAATTCCCACCATGTGGAGGGTTTTCCCAGATGCATCACATGTCTCCATTTTTTCTCTAAATCTACAATTTTGGATTGATTTATTCTGTTGTAACAATACTGAATGTAAAACCTCGGAATTTTCGTTTTACATAGATCCCAAATACATTGTTGGGTAGGAGGCGTTTCATCTTCTATAATACAATTTGATCAATTAATTCGTTTATAGAATTTGTGAACATAATCTTTATGCAAACAATTATTGAATTTCCACACTCCCTTACAACGTTGATATTCGTATTTAATGAAGCATCACAGCCAAATGGCATCTGTTCTGGGCAGTTACGATTTTACAGGCCGTTATAGGATGGTCTAATAAAAGGGTATAAAAATATAATCTAGGTCGATACACAGGGGGGGGGGGGTGATTCTTTGCCAATTGAAACGCTATCACCCCCCCCATTGGGCATGTTTTTGTTCGCCATGGAATCACATAAGTCATTGGTTTCATAAGATGTTTTCAGAACATTTTTGATTCTTGAGTTACCGGACGTGTCAATTTCTATGTTAAAATCCCCACCTATTATGTTTTCTTGATCTCCATGTTCTTTTATAAGTGTGTCAATTTTGCTATGAAAGTACCGTCTATACTTATATTTGGCCCATATAAATTCCATAAGTTATACACATTATGATCTTTCTCAATTGTTAAAACATAAAATATTGCAGCCAATTAGGATCTTTTATAACATTTTCAACTTGTAACTTCGCATTTGTCGTGAATTAAGGTTTCAATCCTTTACTGTGTATTGTACTACAGACTGATACAAAATCACCTCTCCCATTCCAGCTTTCCATTTATTAATATTATGTCGAGACATATGTTCCTTGCAAGAATAAATCCAGTGTTTGACATGTCGTAAAACCAATCTCCCATGCCAGGCCACATGTCTGAGCAAACCCACAGAGGAACTGATATTTATCGCCACAACCATACCAGGAAATGTCCTTGCCATCGAGCGACCACATCGACAGTATGGAAGTAAGTGCTATATAGGTGAAAAAAGTGCACCGTTGTAAAGAAACCTCAATGTATGCTGACAATCGAAGTCCTCACATTGAGCTCAGATCTGTATAGAACATAAGTCTACAAAACCTCCATCAGTAGAGTGGAAAAGTACCCTCAATCCAATCTCGGGAATTCACTAAACCCATTCGTTCATTGGCGATTTCAAACAGCAAAATACCCAATGAGGCTACAATGAAACCAATAAAGACGGACAATCAATGGAAGAGAGGTTACAACCCGGATCTATCTATTGTTAGCAAAAACATCTCTAACCTGTGTAGCAAGATTGTTCTGGATCATATTCCTCTAACTCAACATCGACCAATCGGTATCCTAGTCAATGCTGCAGTTAGACCAAACAAAGTGCCTTTCGGACGTCGCTTTAAAGGTGCAACGAGAGACTTTAAATAACAGGTGTCCCCCAAAAAGTGAGAATTCTGATTTTGGCACTGGTGTAAATTTAAAGCTTTATTTAAAAAAACGTCCCCATCTGTATAAGGATTAAGCTGAGAACTGTTTCTTTGGTACAAAAATTGTTAAATTTCGAATTTCGTATAGGGGAAAATACGAAATTCAGCCTATTTTTTATACTGAAATATAAGCATATACAAATCGCCTTTTGTTTTCATTTTAAGTTATTATGTATCGCAAAAAGTTATTTATGTATCCAAAAAAAAAGGTAGGGAATCTTTTGAGCGTCTAATCTATATGAAATCACTACATATCACAGCTGGATGACTTGAAATCTCTCGTTGCACCTAAGCCAAATGAAGCCATACCTGGCAAAGATTCACTGATGACCTGGATCAAGAACGTGAAGAGAATTGCTCCAAAACCCCACAACTATGACAAATTTGCCCAACTCGTCAACAAGACTGCCGGGAGATTCATACCCAGTGGCTATAGGACGGAATATATACCAGGCCTTTCCACGGAATGTGCTCAGTAATATCAAGAGTATACTACCGTGTTTGGGGCTGATCCTTTCTCAGCTAAAACAACTGCTAAAGGTGAGGATGTGTCGGAGAGGATCTCCCAGGAAAAGATCAAGACCTGGCATACCTTAATTGAATCCACCGATATGACCCATACCAGCAAGAAGCATGATCTACCATCCGAAAGCTTCGAGGAAATTCAACAGAACTACTACAGCTGCCAAATGGTACACCCAACCAAGTTGCCCACCAACTTTTAAATGGTGTGAAATTGTTCGTTTTGCCTTGTTTTGCAGTGTTTGGCATTCGGTCGCGTATAGTGGGCAAAATGTAATAAGGGTCTACATGGTCTATGGGGGTATTGCATTGAATTGTATGCAGAATTATCACCCAAAGAATTAAAATGCATTTTCTGCATCAGTATGACCAGAGCAATAATTTGACACCAGTTTCAACTAAATCTGAGCATTGGAGAATTTTTGCCCCAGGATGACCTCGAACCTTATCAGGGCTGTAGCCGTGCTACTATAGGTCGGAACCTAGACAAACTATACTATTTTAATTCTTATAATGAGACAATACATTGGTGTACGTTTAACTGGGGGGCACTTGTATTAAAAGGTGGATATGATGCGTGAACAAGAAAGCGAGTAAAAAGGGTCTCTTTTTTGTCCAACAGGCGATGATGTACGCGCGTACATTGATTAGGGTGTCAAAAAACAGCAAAATGTGGAAAAAAGGTATTTGTTTCTAAACGTGAAATTGTGTGATTACGGGTAGGTAATACTAAAATTAAGCAGAGATCAAAAAGATAAAAATATTGTAAAGCAAAGCAAGATATTTACCGACACAATGCATTGCTTACTTGTTTAGGGTAGCAGAAACTGACCAAATACTTCTTTAGTGTAGCAAAAACAGAAAAAAGTACTTGTTTAGGGTATGTTTTTTAGTCGGTGGAAATACTTGTTTATGGTGCATTTTGGAAGTCCATGTTCACGCATCATATCCACCTTTGAATACAAGTACCCCCCCCCCCGGACATTTAAAAAATGTTACTTAATTTCAGATTAACCCTGTACTAATATTACGCCCTTATTTTACCAAACATCTTCAAACCTTCTTCCCCAAACTTCGAGAATAGGATTCTCATTAACCCTACTAAACAAATGTGATGTGATCTGGGAAAACCCGCCACATGTCGCACAGGACAGTTTTGAAAAAATAAAGAAAATACCTTAAAATCTGTTATGTTGTACTTTATTTTTTGTCAGATTGTATAAGGCATAACTTTTGATATGTGTATCATAGAAGAAAGAAGTAAAAAGTTATGGAAACTTTATATTTCAAACTTTGCAATGATAGTAAAAACTCAAAATATTAATTTTTCACCATGTGGCGGGTTTTCCCAGATCACATCACAATGTGTACATAGTTTTAGCACCGTACTTAATGTGTTTGCTGAAAAGTGTCATTCTTTCGACGAAAATAGTAATAAATTATGTTCTCGACAGATATCGTATAATCAAAAGCAAGATGATTGCTATGAAATTTTTCTTTTTGTTTCCCCTTCTTTCGTTTTAATTTTAACTTGAAAATAAGTATATATGACTTTTTAAAACATCCATATGATATGGACCACCAACAATAACTTTACCTGTTTAATTATAACATATTCATGAAATGTTATATTTTTATTGTTGCTATTTATTTATGTTTTGGGTTTAGTACGTCTGTTAAATTGAAAACATGCTTCGGTATCCGTATCAGCGATTCAAAAAATGTGCAATCATCACAATTTCTTAAAATTAAAGACACTATCAGTGATTTATCCGACAGAGTGAAAATATTTGAAATTTGCAGGAATAGTTTAAAAGTAAAGGATAAGTCTGTAGAATTCTCATAAGTTAATTTTTCCAAATGAAGAATTAACAGAAAAGGAAGAAAACGGCAGTGTTCAAAGATACGAATCTCCATTCAATTACGTGTTGTAGAAAGTGTCCGTTCGGACAATTATAACTAAAATAACCGATTTTGTCTTTATTAGGCTGCGTTTGGTCGTATCACTTGCAGGGTATGTTAGAATACCAATACTAGTTCCAGACATGCAAAAATCTGATTTTTGATGATTTTTTTTTGGTTTATCTGATTTGTCAAATCACTGATAGTGTCTTTAAATACACTCCACATTTGACAAAAATTCCATGTACTCTTCTCGTTGTACAAGCCTAAGATAATTCGATTCCAATGTACCCATCGCCTGATGTTAGTCGACATAATCTATAACTAGGCGATATCTCCAGTGTGATATGTTTGCAATATTACCCTAGCTTTAGAAATAAAAAAAAATAAGCTACCCTCTGAAATATGACAGAAGAATTTGCCAATTCCGTTTTAAAAAGTTAATATAATTATATAGTTAATGAATTAAGCAATTATATTTAAGAAAACACAATAAAGATTGCAAGTATTTGATATGGCTATTGGAATTAATGGTAATAGAATAGAGCAATTCTGTGCAGATCCACAACAAACTACCAATTCCAGAAAAAAAAACATTTAAAAAAAAGTACAATCTCGTCAACATTAATCCTAATCCCATATTTAGCCTAACATATAAATCAAGTGTAATTTTTACAATGAAAAAAAAAATACAAGTGGAGTTTCAGGATTAAAATGGTATTAGTCTTATGAATCAATTGGCCACCCATACATTTCACTTTGCTTTGATCCAGGCATCAATCTCCGATTTCAATTTGCTCTTATGATGTGATTTTGCTGTAGATGTGTGCTCGTTCGTCGGGACAAAACAACTCGTTAGGTCGTGGCGGATGCATTCACTTTCTTTGCATTTCCAGAGGTGATTAATTCATGCATTTCTATCCGTAACAGATCGGTGTTTCACGCATGGACAGTATTTTGTTATTTACAAAACGTATACCTGTACATGTGCAATATTTCAATATCATTTATATAATATTAGGTTACTCACCTAAAGCTGAGTTTTAATGATTTGATACACCAACCGGTTGTTTAAGAGGGCGCATGCCGAACGAATCATGTATTTAATCGCAACATCGCTTCCTCTCCCATCCTAATAAGCTGATGGATGTTAACACCCGCAGAAGAAATATTTTAAAAGAATGATCCCTTCCTACTTAATCAGCAACTATTCCAGGGATTGTGGACTTGCTTACACTACAAACCGATTGTGCAGGGACTGGTACCGGTCGTTATGTTTTTCTTGTTGATCAATTTTATTTGAATCAGTGTTCATTTCTACAGTCTCAAAGATCGTTAGGTGGAATCGTGCCCTTTCTTAGTGTTTGTCCGAAATTTTTAACTCTTATTCTTACTATTGCCTGGTGTTAAACATTTGAACACCATGCGTATCCAGGTGTTTTATATATTGATTGAAATGGTTTGATTGCGACAATACTGGTTTTTATTGTTTTTTAAGTATTTAAAGACACTATCAGTGATGTCTAACGAGTGTAGGTTATCCTATAGCCCCTGCAAAGTGATAAGACTGATATCAATCTAATCTAGACAAAATCCGATATTTTTTTTTTAGTCATTGCTGTCCGTAAAGGCTACGTACTACAACACGTATTACTGAAATGGGGATTTATATCTTGGAAAACTGCTGTATTCTTCCTTTTCTAACATTTTTTTTTAGTTGGAAAAAATAACTTATGAGAATTTCCTACGACTTATCCTTTGTTTTTACGCTATTCCTGCAATTTCAAAATATATTGACCCTTTTTGGGTGAATCACTGTAGAAAATGAGAATCGGGGAAGCTAAGAAACTATCATCCTTTAGTGAACATCATATCTTGGGATATTTAGGGCATTCTTCATTGCTTCTGTTGTCTTTTGGTATTGTATAGGCTACAGCAGCTTAATTATATTTTTTTTCACTCATCAATTTTCAACATCAATTACCATTCATCTCTTTCTGTAATTAAACCCGTTTTTCGTATTTTTTTCCCGCGAGATCGCTTATGTAATAAATTATACCATCTCGATCCCGAAAATATGCGAGCATGTCCATGCACCGAGATGCCTCTCCCAAAATTATTGTTGATGTTAAACGTGCATAGTCAATATCATGTCATACGATCCGTTTGGCCCCAATCTCAGGGGTACTTTACAAGAAACAATATCTTTCACAACACTGAATACGCACTTTTGTTTTCTACAAGCTTATCCCACAGAGGTCACAGCAAAATGGTGATGGCTTAATTTATTCCATTGAATACAGGTGTACCGTTCCCATGAGATGTAAATGCTTATAAAAGAATACACACACCCGTTTTTCGTAGTACGTGCTTGTAAATTATTCATTAATATTATTATTAGATCAACGTTCGTTTAATTTCCTCTATTGGGGGTTAAGGTAAAACTAGTCTTGTTCTAATTATTTGATGATATTTTTTTTTTAAAATTATGTTATTGCTCCATTTAGAGTCTGACTAGGAAAGTAACGCAGGTTTTGTACTAGTGACTATTTATAATGAATGGAACATTGAAATACTCACAATGACACAAATAAATAAAGTGCATAATGACAACCCTCCTGGACTATCGCATTTTCATTTGTAGCACCAAATAATGTAAAATAATATAGTTCCAAACAATTTATTTCCAATGGGGATATTCAGGACAAATTAAATTTTACACTCTCTTTTTTCCTTTAACTCTTCGTAGTCCGACTATTTACTATGCATTAGCATTTTGTTCTGCCGGCTTAAATGCCGAACTTTCTAAAATAAATTATTTTATTCAAATCTACAACCCATCATTTGAAACCATTGGTGATATATTCATGAAAATGCAGTTGCCAAAACCTCTCCCTCTCTCTCAAAAACTCTCCCACAAAAGAGGCAGACATTTTACAATATAAATGCTAGTGTTTATAGGACCTTACTCACTTGAAACTGTTGAAAACACTAGTATATATCATCAAACGTATTTTAATCTAATTTTAGTATTATGGAACTTAAGATATCTTTCAAGGTTAGACAGAGGGATAAGCCGCGATAATACGATAGGATAAAAACTTAGACCTTTATTATATTCCTTATGAATCAGGAACAATTGTTTACAATTCTATTAATTACTTTATTTAGGAAAACAAACTCAGACATTGCAAGGAAAGACTTTTTGTCTGGAATCGGACTTTTTTATTTCAAATTCAACAACAAAAACAAAAAAACCCATAGAAATTTAAGTGATCAGATAAAATGTAACTGTTGCGTCTTAATACACATGTTTTCTAGCCAACCCCTGTAGACTCATTTAGCAATATCCATGCCTATAACAAAGATGCCATACATGGATTTGTTATGTTTTTGGGTCGACGCGCCGGAAAGTAATGAAAATGCCAAACGTTGTCAAAATGCCAATATCAAAAATAATGTTACATAAGACAACCTTTGCAGATTCGGTCTGCCCAATTTGAATTTGCAGTCACATCTTACACATTATGTTCCACACCTCAAAACAAGAACAAATTTGTTCTTTGAGAATGTGTTTTTAAACATGTTAAAGAACCGGTCATAAAGATCATCAATCACATGTTAATTGAATTCGGGATTGTGAATATCGCCTGGTGCTTTTAAATAGTCACAATCATGAAGATATTAATAGTGTTGGACTTTTTCCAAGGTCGTTTTCAAGATACTTTCTTTCAGCAGTTGCCATGATACGTCACGGCAAAATACTATGAACCACAGATATCCACAGCTGTCAGTTGTTATGCGTGAAAGGCCATTGAAGCTTAGGACAATTGCAGTAGCTTGCTTTTGGTGGTGGTTGTCGTCTGTTGGCTTTTTGGTATATAGGAGGATCCGGGTAACAATGTTTTGTGCTACTTTCTAAACAACCTTGGCTCTTGTAAGCAAATGCATCGCCACTGGCCGCTGATGATAACAATTAGCAGACTTGTAGTACCCGTACCCGTACCCGTACCCATACCCGGGTACAAAATTGCGTACCCGTACCCATACCCATAGTCTCGTACCCATACCCGTACCCGTACCCATAACTTAATCACATGCTGGCCCGGACCCGTACCCATGGTCTCGGACCATACCCGTACCCATACCCATGGTCTTGGACCCGGACCCGTACCCGGACCCATGGTCTCGGACCATACCCGTACCCATACCCATAGTCTTGGACCCGTACCCATACCACGGTTTCGGACCCGTACCAATACCCATGGTCTCAGACCTGTATCCGCCCCATACCCATGGTCTTGTAACCATACACGTTTCCATGTTGTTGTGCAATACTCTTCCTGTACCCTATGTAAAATTTAAAAAACAAAAACTAACTGGCCCGGTATTCTTTGTTTTAATGGATATTAATGGAGTTTAATTTTGTTTTACTTTGATGAATGTTAAAGGGTGCAACAAGGGATTTTACACATCGGGTGTCCCTAAAAAATCTGTTTGGCCCGATTTTAGCCACACAAAGCTCATCGCTTACATGTAACAGGCCTTCAGCAGTGATTTGAGTAGCAAACATTTACACAATTATTGTTGAACATAGAAGGGTGGGAGAGTAATTGAAGGAATTCTAAAAACATATCCCAGAGATTACAAAAAAAGAAAATGCTAAGTTAAAAAATTTTCAATTTCCTGAATAAGAAATTCAAGATAGCGGTGTAAGACCAAAGTTACTTTTGGTTCAGCAAGATTTCAAGGTGGTTACCTACAACGACACTTGGAGCAAAAGTGAAACCATAGAGTTTTGTATTCTGCTTGAAACAGCAGTGCGATAATGATTTTCGGTTTAATTCCGGATTTATTTTACAGAAAATGTCAGCTTTAGTTCTTCTTGCAATTTATGGCCTAGTATACTGTATTTGTGCAAATAAGTACCTTGAGATGCAAACAAAATCTCTGAGCAGTTGCATTATGTTCATGAACAGAGACATTGATATTGAGTGATTTTCAATGACTCTCTTTATGATTGAGAACATGGTAATTAATTTTTTGAATAGCTTTTACTTATAATTATGTTACAAAATTACCATTTTATTCAAACTGATATGTTTTTGTCGAGAAAAAACGATACAATCTGTAATTGCATGTGTGAATTGTCGTTGCTATAATGTGTTATGGTATACGTCGTGTCAGTCTCTCCGCACTTGTATGGCTAAATCGGCCAAACTGAATTTTTAGGTCTCGCCTCTCCCCAAAATTGACATAGTTTCTGACCCAAAGCCCCGAAAGACAAACCAATAAAAATCTTCTGATAGCCCTGTTTATCTCGTAAACAACCAAAGCAAACATTGGCGCAAAAATAAGCTTTAACCTTTGAAGAAACAATCTTTCCTGATATGTAGGGTTTTTATTGACTCACACTGTAGTGGTTTCAAGCCTTTAGCCCACTCAGTGGTAAACAGAAGGCAGCAGACAGTGAACAATCGTCGAGGTCATACAAAAAGGCCAGTCCCTTGAAAATTTTTCTCATCAGTATTAAGCCGGACCTAAGGTCCTATCTTTGATCCAACAGGCAAGAAGAATGCCGAACTAATGTCGTCAGGGACCTTTTCTACGCTCTCTGCGAGGTTTGACCTACGTTGACTGTACGTTTTGTGCGTATATGCTTCGTCTGTACGGTTGCAGACGAATGGTTCCATTCGGTATCTTCGGTTGCGCTCGGCCACGGACCTCTCATAATATTATAAGCGCGAATCGCTAGATCGGCGGATCGGCCCGTGCCAAATCAACGAAGCACGCCATACTTGGGTTGCTCACTAAGTCCCCTCCTATACCCCTGTATTAGCTGGAGGAAAAATTTCCTCAATGATTATGCATGAGCTGACGCGTAGTTCACTTGGCGCAATGTTCGCGTCCGCTTTGCTCCGTTACGCCTGATTACAACGCGACATGATGACTCTCACGCATGTGTTTACAGCATTTAGTTTTTTTTTCCAGCAATACATACAAGGAAGTGCTAATTTATCCTTTTTCTGTGGGTTTCATTAGTCCAGAAGTTTGTGTTTGTTTCATTTATTTAAAGACACAGTAAAAGGGGTTAAAAAATTTTAGTTTGCAGGAATAACTTAGAAAATGAGGATATGTTTGTAAAATTTTCATTTATAAGTTACTTTTTCCAACTGAAAGAAATGACAAAAGGGCAAAAACTTATAGAAAGATTAAAGATATGAATTTCTCCATCATTTAGGTGTTGTAATAAGTGTTCTTTCCTACGGACATTAATGACTAGAATAATCCGATTTTTGTTCTTAATTTGTTTGCTTCAGTCTTATATAATTTGCAGGTTTTAGGACATCTGTACTTTACAGCATGCAAAATCTGATTGTTTTGAATGAGTTTGTTTTAATTTTCGGATTTAGCATAATCACTGATAAGTGATGCATGTTCGAATTATGAAAAGCTGCCAAATCGGCAGGCTTTTTTGGTTTTTGTTTGTTTTGTTTTCATTTGGTAAACAATATCGGGGTAAGATTTAGGAGATCAATTTCCCAATGACGATCACTCATATACAAATGATTTGAACTGCATTGGCAGGGCTGGTAGTGCGAGTCATCTGATTGAGGGTACAACACTAACCACCTTGAGATTGGCGGCCTCGTCTGTTTTTCTGCGATTTTTCAGTGGAGTTTGAAGCGGAACGTACCCCCTGGTGTATCAACGGGAGGTTAAGGGGTGTATTCTGAGGTTAATAACAGAGAATATTGAAAAAGTTAATATTAAATTTAAAACATCATTATTTTGAGTGAACGCGTATTTTACAGTTTAAAAAACCCAGAAGTTAATAAACCAAATGTCGTATTACGTAATTAAAAATTTTATTAAATGTACGAAGAAAACCCAGCATGCTGTCTATTGGCCGGTTTATAAGGACAGCTGCTAGGGCCAAGTTATACAATTTTAAGTTTTTGGTTTTCTTTGGGCTTGTTTGTCCCTTCTTTTGGACTTGTTTGTCCAACGCATTTGTGTAATTTAATTCTTTTCTCTTTTTTTTTCTCGCTTTCTTTTTCTTTCTCTGTCCTTTCTCTTCCTCCCTCGTTTTCCCCCTTTCTCCCTTTCCTCCCCAGCTTTTTTTCTTTCTTTTCTTTTATTTTTGGGCTCTTTTACAATATATATTTAAAAACAATTTTTTAGCAAAACGTGCAGAACATGCTGATGATTTAATGAAAGTTTTTCCGGAGTTTTTCACAAAACCAGACATAAAATTTAAAAACATGCCTGTATTATACCGTACATAGTATAAGCCCGGAATGGACAAATATCCCCAGGTGTAGCTGGTCCTCTCTTCCCAATTTCTCCCTTGTTTTTAAGGAAGGAGTTTGACGTGTGATTGCTTACGCCCAAGCTGCTTTACACCTTCAAGCATTCTGTTTAGAGCCCAGTTCATGGACAAATGAAAATTTTATTTTTGAGTGCGAAGGTACCAAGCGCAGATACCGCGTAAACTGTGCGTTTGTTTGCGTTTATAAATCGCGCATCTCTACGCCTACGTTCCTGCTTTGCTGCATGCCGAATGTGGCGCGGACTTTTCTTGCCGCCCAACAAAAACGCCCAATTTGAAAAAATTGTCCATTCAGTGGTTTTTTCGGCGGTAGGCAAACAGTAGTCGGTGACCCTCCTTTTTATTTCAAAATTTTTTGAATTTAATTTTTTAGTTTTTTGAAATATTTCAAATACAACATTTGATAATCGAGAATTTTTATTTGTAGGCGATCCAAACGACACATTTTTGACTTTCCCCATAGACCCTTTGCGTGGTTTAAAAGTGACAACATACTCTTTTTTTTTGTTTGGCTATAGCTCAAAACAAAGTCGGTGACCCCCATTTTTTATTTCCGATTCTTAATCAGCAACCGTTTTAAAAAATACCATATATGTGAATTCTGGAAATTTTATCGAGTAGATCACTAACACGTCAAAAAACCCTTAATGTAATCTGTTGTAAAAGTGCCGGAAGCAACAGACTTATAGGGAAAGTTCAATATCCTTGTAATTTGGTTTGGGGGTAGGGGGGATCTTCTCCAAAACAAAAGTGAAAAACGTTTGAAGAAAAAACATGAATTTCGAATCTTAAACATCTTCCTCCTCCTTTTTACTTCATAATCGCGGTCCTTCATTTGGTTTTATTATTATTGAGTATTACTTTTTTGCATTAATTTTTAATATTTAAATCTATGATGGCTTCCGCGTGCATACCAGGTAATGAGTTGTCTAAACGTTTCTTGTCATCTTACACTGTAAACTAATTAGATGTCTTGTTCTATTACCGTCCCGTCTTCAACATATAGAATTCAAGAACAAAGACCACAAAGGTGTCTTTCATCAGTCATACTCGAGTTAAAAATTGGCTGTCACATACACTGTCTTATAGCGGTGGGATTTTGAGGATTTCAACTTTTTATGGGCGAAAAATTACGTGTTCTCCCTTCGCTTTTTTCCGCTCAAAAAATTCTCATCCCCCGAGCTTCCCTGATTTTATGAAACGTATCCATTTAAAAGTTCCCATGTTCCTCCTTCTTCCCCTGTTGAAACCTTTATAACCCCTATCGGCTTACGGTTTTTTGTTTTCGTATTTCCCCGTAGGCCTATAGCCTTCACTCCTCCATTCCCACTGGCGTAAATAACGACCTTTCCTCGAACGGAAAGAGGCTTTGCACGCGTGACTTGTCTGACCGTCTTTCTGTATAGATCCGGTTGAGAAAGGTGATTTGTGCCTAAAAGACATTTGGGGCAATCTACATTCTACCACGGCAGCGCCGATCCGGGATTCGGATCCGTTTTTCCTCCTCCCCCGAGGATCCAGATCATGGGAGACTTTTTAAGAACTCTACACGGCGGCGCAGTGAGTGCGAAGTACGGCGACTTTGGAATCGTAAGTGTACTATGCTACGAGTAAACCTGGTGATCGAGGAATACTTTACGCGTACCTAAAGTACGCGCTTACGTGCATCGACACGAACCAAGCGTGTACACACCAATGGGCCGGTAGTCCCCGCGCGCGTGGACTGTTTTTAAAGCCCAGTTGAAAAAACACAAATGAATGGGCTGACAGCGTTCCGGATTTTCATGGCCTAAAATAAACGTTACGGCGCTTCCAAATTGTAATCGCTGGTCCTTGAGCAACTACACACTTTTTAACGCATTATTTTTGTCTTATTGTCGGTGTCTGGGTTTCATTTTGCAAAACATAACAAACAAGTGAGTTAATCGTTTTCTGCGCATTTTTCTTTCCCCGTTAATTTGGTTCTACTGCTTCTTGAGTATTTACACGTCTTTTAAAGATCTCCATTTCAAAAAATATTGTGAAAATTTAATAAATAGACAAAGATAACACTCATCAAAGAAATACAACTGAAATAGAAAAAAATGAGGTATCCTCCTCCCCCCCCTTCTTTCTCCGTTTAAATCGAGTCGAATTGAAAATCAACACATTGTGAAAGTCAGTTACCTGAATAAAGAGTAAAGTAAAAATCAATAACAAATGTGAAAAACAAAAAGCAATAATGCAAAAATAATATGTATTTGCTAACAGAAGGTATCCCCTTTTCCTTTAGTTTTTCCCTACGGAACAGAAAACAACAAGAAACTTTAAAGAAACGTATTTCTTTATTTTCTTTTTTTAACTGATATTTTTTGCACCTTTAATTATTTAAATAAAAAGAAAACAAAAAGAGAGAGGAAGAGAGACAGAAATTAAGATGATGAAAAAAAACCCGAAAGAGTAAAAAGAAGCAACGAACAGAGAAAGATGATAAATAATGATTTATAAAAACAGTGCAAGAAAAAAAAATAAAAAGTTTAAAGATGAAAAACCAATCCTATGCATGATCAATATAGATCTGACTCAACACTCAGTGATTTTTGCATGTATCAATTCTTCGTGAATGTCCTATTTACAAATGTTTGGTTTTAGAAAGAAAGAAAGAATGATTAAATTGCATTTCTTGTTTATTTTTATGTTTATTATGTCAATTTCGAGTCAGCGAACATAAAAGCAAACTGTTGGCATGAAATAAACAACAATGCCGAGAAAACATCGAAATCCGCTCAGCATAAACTGTCCGCGTACTATTTACGCTGCCTTTGGTCGTCGAAATCGCCCCGCTGGCACGCATATACCCAAATTTACCCCAATCCTTCGAGGATGCCGCAATCTCCTGCGCCGCGCAGGTGCGTACACCACTACGCACGGCTTCATCGAAACGCGGCTAGTCGCCACTCTAGTTGTAAATATAGCTCGGTTGTACACACCATGTAACGCGTTGCAGATCTGGCTCAAGTTTGGCAGTTGCCCGTGTAGACGCAACTGGATGCCGAGAATCTGATCCGATCTGGATCTGCGCTGCTGTGTTAGATTGCCCCATTGTCCATGCATGGTCTCAAAACCTGTTTCCAAGAGTGTGATTAAGGGACGCACATAGACTTCAAGGGGGCGGGGGGGGGGGGTTTGAAGTTTGGGTGAGGGAAAGTTTTTTTTTTCGTGAGGCTTTTGGAGCAGTTTTTGTTTTGTCTTCAAGTCATAGGCTTGATTTTTTTTGCCTATACTTGAGGATGTTTTTTATAAGGTGCGGGTAAGTTTTTTTTAATGAAAGCGGGGAAAAGTTTGGTTTTTAAAACTTCCCACTCCCCCCCCCATTGAATCCAATGTTGCGTCGCTAACCAGTGTTGGCAAATTCTCTCTTTTTTTCCTTTCCCATAGTTCCCCTTCTTTTTAACTATTACTGTTTCATTTCTTCCCAATTTTCTTCTTCCTGGCTGCTTTGTTTAATTCCTTTAGGTAGCCTCTTTCTCACCTTCCGGGATAGGTGTGCGTTCATCGCCAAATTCATCAATCGCGTACACCTTGATTCGCGCAATGATGAGTTTGAGCGACATGCGTTCTCTAGCGTTCTGCGTGGCGCTTTGTAACGGTTCAAAATAACAAGCGAATTCTCCAGCCTCACTGCGTGCTCAAAACGCCGCAGCCCAGGGGCCTTCAAAGCGCCTTCGGCCTATAAATTTCGTGCTGAACTCTATTACTAGGCGCGTCCCTATCAGCAGTCGTTCGTTCATCGTACGTTCTCTTCGTTCCACGTACGTTGGTAATTTATTCCCGTGCAAACCCCTTCTTTCCGGATCAATGGTTTTCTCGGTTCGCCACGGATGGGTGTTTTTTTATGTCGTTGATATCCATTTTATCATATACGTTAATATGTGATAAGCCTTTTGGGTTACTATCTCTTTGTCAATACTGTTTACACTCAAAACAATAGTGGGATTTAATGAAGAGAATAGGGCAAATGTATTGATTCACCTCTACTTTTTCAAATTTGAACCTCTCAATATACCGGTGTTATCAACTTCTATGATACTTATCTCTTATTATATATATTTACGTACAATAAAAAATTCGAGCTTAAAAAAGGCTAGCTGAACTTATTTTAGTACTTTTTCAGAGAACACACATACATTACATAGTCCATGTATATAATTGTTTTTGCATCTATTAATGGTAAACAATCACCTTGTTTATTGCCTATTATAAATATTATGTCGGAAAGCGAATTTCGAGCTTTCAAAAGAAGAACTCGCTGAAAATTAATTTTATAACTTTTCAGAGACAATGATCTAAGATAGACAGTATACGTTTACATACACATATTGAAATGAAATTGTCTTGTGAGTACAATAAAGTCGAAACTGACATTTTTTGGCGAACTTGGGTTTTCAATTTTTGACTAAATTGAAAAGGTAGGTCAATAGGCATACTTTTAATTGTTTTTACTTTACTTCAGTGAACCGTCTCAATTTATTGCAGACTTATTAGGCTAATTAGCTGTTGGTACGACTTCTGATGTCAGTACAATTGGGTGGCATCAAAGTCATAATTGTAGTCACCGACTAATTATTACAATTATTCACGACGAAGACCTAAGTCCTTTCCTAGAATTTATTTTTTGTTTTTTTAAGAAGGTGTGTAAATAAAAAATCTCCCAATATTTCTGTTAAAAGTTCCACTTTCAATTTTTTAGGGCCATTCTTCGGTAAGTTACACACGTGACCGCTTTTTGTCCCCCATGACAAAACAACCAATCTAGCGAAAGTGAAAAAACATTCTTTTTAGATTTAATATAAATTTTCCTCTGTTCGCAAGATGTTTGTTTCGTCATGGGGGACAGAGTTCGGTCACGTGTATGACTTCCCGAAGAATTAAAATTTTACTAAATCTATAAAACATAAAACAACAAATTCGCGGCAAAATAACTTTAATAACTAATAACAAAGTATAGTAAAACTTTTTGGCACTTACCATTACGCCTCAATTACTTATGGATTGTAAAAAACGTGAAGGAATACGCATCTTGTTAAAAATATTTCAGTAAAAATGCAATTTACAGGTGTCCCCAATAAGGTTGCGCAGCAGATACAGATAACATGATGTTTTCATCTTTATCGCACATCTTTACGTGGAAATTAAATTATTTTCCTGGACTCTAATCTGTCCATGGAAACCAGAGACATAACAGTTTTATACGTAAGGATAAAACCGATCTTTGAGTTCTGTTAGTCGTCAAAGATAACTGTCACGCGATCTGATTCTGTGTTCTAGAACACTGACTCATGTTCATATTCGAGGAATCTTGACAAATGCACTAGAACGAAGTTATTATCCGTCATACCCTTCGAGTGCTTCTTTCCTTCTGAAACAATGAAGGCTGATATTTTGGGCTACCGAGCTCGATGATTTGTATTTTTTCAAACCCCAAACCTTTAATTTCACTAAAAGTTAGAATTCCACAGTTTCCTTAAGTGTTGGCATCATGATTTAAATGGGCCGTCAAATTCTTTACAAAATTGATATATCGTTCTTCATTAGTGCTGATAACAAATCTGAATAAAAATATAGGGCTTACATAATTCGTTTTTTTTTTGAAAAAAAGAGTTTCAAAAGTACTTTTTGCTCAAATCTTACATTATTTTACCACGCAACTCTTGGGAAATTCGATGCAAGGCATCGATACTAACATGCCCAAAAAAGATAACAAAGGGGCAGTACGTTTTTCTGATTTTTATTTTTTCAAATCGATAAACTTGCAAAAAGCTACTTTGAAAAAAAAACCAAAATAAAAAATGGTGTCACCATATTAGTTTTCCCGAAAACCGCCGAAAACGGTCATTTTTAGACGGGAATTTGATAGAAATTCCCGTCTTCATTCACTAAGTCGCGTCGCGCTGCGTCTCGCGTTATTTTACGTCTATATTCACGCAGCAAAACAACAAATGGGTGCGTGAACGGCGAGACGCGTATTAATCAGGCGCGTTCTCAGACAAGTACCAACCGAGCAACATCAGAGTTTCTACGCGATTTTGGCGAACGCTTTACAAATTCGGCCCGTAAACGCAGAGGGGGGGGGGAATTGCTCATCATTTTTGGTACGCTAAAAATCCGCAAACGAATGCACGCTTGCTCATCTCCGAGTTTATAAGTCGGCTTGCGCGTACTCCTTAGAAACCAAACATATGCCAACACCTTAAAAGCCTTAGAAATTCCAACTTGTCCAAACATCATGTTAATATCAGATTTCATTTAAAGCACAACATATCACAAGTTTTATACTCCTCCTCATTCAGACGCCAACACGTTTTGGCTCTGATGTTGTCTGCTTACACCCTTGTTTTACTTAGTGGTGTGGTTCGAAAAGTAATAAAAAATGCCCCCATATTGCATTTTTTCAATAACAAGCCCTCAATTGGTCTTTTCAATGACGTTTTTAATATAACACCATAGTTAATTAACTTGTTTGCAAATGTGCCACAAATAAATCGAATTGCTTGTAGTTGTCTTATTGGGTCCATTTCTAAATTTTAGCATGGTTGTTTTTTAGGAAACTCAAATATTTCCAGGGGCGGATTAGAGGCGCCCTCTATTTTTTGCAGGGCGCGGGCGTTGCATAGAGCGCCGGGCGCCCTGTTAATCTCTAAAATGCCATTTTAAGCACAGGGCGCCCTGTAGATTTCTAAGAATATGGTACAGGGCGTCGGGCGCCGTGTAGATCTAGCTTTTGTGGGTTCCAGCGGTCGCAAGTATTTTTCTTCCCCTCCTCAGAATTTCAAACAACCGAGCGGAAAATTTGGAGTCCCCTCTATTGCGAAATCCTGGATCCGCCCCTGAATTTCGTGTAAACCCCGAATAGGCTATAACATAAAATATTTGTTGTGACCCAATTAGATTTAATAATAATAAGTCATGTTAATGCAATTCGCCTTAACATTTTTCACGCGCTAGTATAGGTCTATAATGTCCATTGACAGTGATGATTATATACAAGGGGAGATGGTTGTTGGCCTGTTAATAAATTATCAGACGAAGTTTAAAATGCCATTATTCAACTTTAAAATCACTATTGAATGAAACACAAAATGCCTCTTCTGTATAAAATCATGAAATGTCGATACATTTTGTTGCACTCGTAAACGAAAAATGCCCTATCCTCATCAAATTTGTGTGAATTTCTATACTAGCAACAGGTTCCCTATGATTTTGCTATTAATTTTGCGAATGACGTGTCCATTGCTCTCACCATCTATATGTTTGGAATGATTAAGACGTGGAGTTGTCAGTTAAAGTCATAAATCATCTTGACCTCTAGAAATATCCTTGGGTTTCAAGAATTATTCCAAGTATCACAAACCTTATGATAATTAAAACCTATGTTTATCCTACCTTACATCGTCTACCTAGTATCTTGCCATGGTCACAGTGAACAATGTGTATCGCATCCGAATGCTACCGGTAGTCCTATCCACTAAATACCTATCTAGAGTTAATATTTCCTAGTATTTTCTTTAAGGTTTAACACTTAAGCTGCATAAGGGGGGGGGGGTTTCCTATGTACCCCACTTTGTTTTTCAGCCGTCGATGTTTTAACGCTGGCAATATATTGGTAATATTTTTTGTATTTGGCTAACTTTTAGTTGCGCTTGCATTGGGGCAAAAAAATTCAAATCCCTCGCGCGTTTTTTGCGTTATTAGGTTGGTTACCCTAGGAGCCCCCTTATGCACTAACGGAAGTGCCCATACAAAAATGGAAAAATCTTAGTTAGAGTTACTGTGATTCTGACTTTCATAATGCATACCCTTAGTGACATAACCCAAGTAAATATTTAATTAAAAAATCTTGCAAAGTATAGTAGGCATTTGAGCCCTTATATTTATATACATCATGTAGCGATTTACCTGTAGAGACCTATGGTAAATTATCCAAGTAACCCTAAAAATATAGAATGGCTGAGACATTTATGTTTGTGCTCTATATGGTAAATATGTTCATTCTTCACCAATTAAGCTCAGCACAAGTCTAGGGGAACCCCTGCTGTAGAAAATGCAGGAACAAATTAGTGTCTTTTTCGCACATTTTGACGCGAAATTAAAAAGCAATGTTTTTGGCCCCTATTTTTTCTGACAACTTTGAGTTTTTTATTTCTTTATTGTTGATGTCTTTGGAAGCCCTTTAACATGTGGGGGATTTCATCAAACAATCCTTTAGAAAATGGTTTATATTAGGGGGGGGGGGGTCCCAGGAACCCCCCCGTTATGCACTAACGTAAGTGCAAACCCCTTATGCAGTTAACAAAGTGGTACTAAAAGAGATGCCTCAACCTGCCAGTATGTACCCCAAATTATATATCATATAGCTCACAATGTGGAAGAATACCTGATATCGTGATAGCCTGCATTTATTTGACAGTAATATTAAAGTCTCGGACAATTTTGATAATGTAAATTTGGTGTCTAAAAGGATCTGAGTTGTCTTAAACAATTATTTCTTATTTTGATAATGAAATACCGGTATTTAGTTTTAATATTGAATTCGATATCCTGTTCACACAATTGCTGCTTTCCAAACGAATGTCAGAAACAATTCGAGATCGCAGGCACGACGAAACATCCGGTGTTTCTTTGATGAGAAAAATGTGCACTTTCACAAGCACAAATTTGATCACAAATTTTGAACATTAGGAACAAGTGTAGCTTCTGCCGTTCTTGGTCTAGTCCCTTCTTTAAAACCAAGGTAGTCGTTTTTGTTCGTACTTTTCGTATCTGTCCATAACCAGAGTATTGTAACATTTGAACAGGCATTACGATATTTATGCGACTACGTGTTTGCCATAGATAAACGAAAGATATAGGGAACGAAACGTGCCTATGGAGTGCATGCACCTGGCAGGAGAGGGTTTGAAGCGTGATACATTACCTTGCACTTTAATTTTTTGCCTCTCAGAAAACTTCTTATTTGTTATTCCTTTGACAATAAATTGAAATAGTATGGTTATAAATGAGAATCCTATTTTAAAGGATGTGTTCCTATATTTTCACAGAATCCGACCTTTAGTTACACTGCTACAGCGCTGATAATGTTAAAGATCATCATGGGGTACTTTTTCCAATGCTCATATTCGGAATTAGACTGAATCTGGAGCACTAGGGTAATTTTCCCCCCAGAATGACATTGAACCTTAATTAGGGTTTTGTTACTTGCTAAGATCGGACCAACGATCCGAGCAACGCAATAAGACCAACGTATGGTGTGCATTTAAACACAATTTGATTTAATTTTAAATTTATCGGGAGTGCACGCTTATATGCACTGGCACGTGCTGTCGTTTTCTTGTACGGGACATAATCATTGATTCACAGTTCTGTTGTTTTACCTGCGGTTTTGTCCGTGATGTCGTACCCAAGAGTTCTATATAGATAGAGAGGCAAACTGTTTACGTAATCTTTAGAAAGTCATCGTCTCGCTGTTTTGCCGACCACAAAGAAAAACAGAGTATACCAACATAGAAGCAATGGCTGCCTCCGCTTCTTCTTCTTTCTTCTTTCTCTTTCCCCTTCTTGCGCGTTCTCCTTCTTCTTCCACATACTGTTGGGTGCCGCTTTGCATATGATACACTAATCGGTAGTGATACAATTAATGTATGTGTTAGAAGGTGGCCAGGTTAATAATATTGTACCTGGATCATTGTGCTCAATACTCTTTTTTATGACTCATAAGTCAATGCCTCTTAGGTTGAAAGATGTATCAATTGAGGCGGTTTATTTAAATCAAGACGACTGATGTGTCATTTCAGTCGTTGTGTGGCCATTGGTAGGAACAAAATTGATAACCACCCAATAGCACCCAACATCCAACAACTTATATTTTGGCGGATGTTTGTATCGAATTGGACCATTATGTTGTATACAAGCACCCCAACTGATAAAGTCCGTGCAATATTCAAATGTCAGCGCCCAACACGGACGACTGGTTTTGAATGCGTTTCACCCACTTGTTACCATGGACATAGGAGACAATAAGGGACCGCAAACACCAGCTTCAAAGACCCTATCACTGTGGCGCCTTATTGTTATTAAATCCCACCATGATCCCATTTACCGCTTAAGGTAATGCGATAAATCACCCTTCTCACAGGAGACTGCCAAGCCATCACTCACACAAGTGTGCTATTCTTGCCCGATCATGGTCCAGGCAATAACCGTTGAATTATTTGATAAGCCAGCTATACACTATTTTCTACTTGCCTCGACAACTCCGAAGTGATTTCATTGCAATCTCCAACTCTAAAATAAATAATAATAAATATATTTGTGCAAGAATGGCACTTGATCCAACGACATTTCCGATTACAAGGTTTGATCGCCTAAAAACGCACGCCACGCCCCCAAGCCGACAGAAAGTCGTTAGTTGTAATACTCATTATATTATATCAATAAGCGCCTCTATCGAGACGGTGGCGGCATGCTCCTGGCATGCCTGGAGCAAGATTTCGGGCCAGAATCTGATCAGTAACCCACTCATGATACCAACCACGCGTTCGGATACCCAAATCTAGGCAAGGAAAGATAATGAAAATTTTTGGTGTAAACGAGAACTAAATGCTATCAAAGGTTTTTCTTCACAATGCAATTCTTTGAAGTATCCACAATGACATACTAAAAGTTCCGAGGAAATCCGGGTTTGCAGAAATATGTCTAATTTGCATAAATTCAAAAATGGCCGCATTTCAAAGGACTTTTGGCCATAACTCATGATCCGAGGGTGTAGAGATGTATGTTGGTGTCTATACCACGTTTTGGGTCTAGAACTCAACTAAAGAACCCCAAGAAAACAATGTGGATGAGTGGTTGAGGGCCTTATTTGCATAAATCCAATATGGACTGCCATTTTTGTGACTTTTCTTGAAAATTAGTTCTGTTGAAATTGTGTCTGGTGTCCATGCTATGTTATCAAAGAACATGATTATGTTATCAACGAACCTGAAGTTGGCTATTTTAAAGACACGGGACTCCAACTGATGAAAAAGATCTATTGAAATTATTTTGTGGATTCAAACTTCTTGTAAATTTTCAAAATACAGAGAGAAAATCTTAAAGACGTCTACACACATAAAAATGACACATTCAGAAAGAAAAAACTCATTTGTTCATTGAAAAAGCTTTTTTGGGAAGCTCAATGGCTTCATTTGCCAAAAAGTAAAGGAATTACTGAACATATGTTCTGAACAGCTAGGAATATGAAAAGTTGTCCTTTACTGTCTATAAGATCCAAGCAAAGATTTTTCATACTGTTAGTAAGACACGTCTTAGTATGCCAGTGTAGTCACGTGCAAATTTGGTTCCATTTATAATGCTTTGCACAAATGATACCACAAAATCTTTATTGAGGTTGATTTTGGTGATTGTAACAGGCCATGTCCATCCATTCTATCCCTTCGAAGGTGTCAACTGTTACTCTTGTCCCATTTTTTGGAAAGGTTTGAAGAAAGCCATGAGGTAGGAAGGGTAGACCAGGAGAGGTAGACTAAGATTTTATTATGAGGGTAATGCACTAGATACATAGAGAAGTGTTTTTCAAGAAGATTAATTTTTCACTTTGGTCAATATCAACTTAAATATACTGATAAGACTTCTTCTTGCGTATGAGGCAGCAGCTCAAATTATGTTTTAAGCGTTGGAGCCAACTCGCTGTTGATTGGTTTGGGGTTGAGAAATCTGTGCCCAACGGGGTTTTATCTCTTCTTCTTTTCCGTATTCACTATCATTGTTCCGACAGTCGGAGGAGAATCCGCCACCCCCTAGACCGCGCGCCCAAACCCCCATCTTCTTATTCCCCCCCGTGGCGAGCCCTCCCCCCTACTGTCACCCCACACCCGCCAAAACCCTTTACCTCCTTTTTGCCCTTTCCGCGCCACCACAATGGTCCCATCCCCGTTTTTGTTTTTTTGTGGTATTTCTCCCCCCCCCCTTGAGGAAGGGTGACTTTTCTTGAGCGATAGGCAGGTAGGGACCAGGGGAGAAGGGAGGGAAAAACAGAGCCTTTTTTTCTTTTTTGCGATCGCACGATGCCCGAGCGACCTTCAGGTGCATGACATGCAGTGAAGGAGCGACACGACTTCCATGTGCGAATTCGGTTTAAGGGTGACCATTGCCTTGCGTGGGAGATTGCTGCCAGTGGGTAGCTGCCTTGTCTTAGGTCACCCTGTAATAGAGAGTTGATCTAGCCGTGAGACTAAATTCAAGAAAAAGGACATTTTTGACGGAAAAGGGCAACCTATTTAGCAAAAAATGCCACAAATTAGTTTTGAAACATATTAGTGCTACTAACAAACTTAAATTTGTCAAATGAGCCTGTCAAATGTTCCAAAAAATGATATAAAAGTTTAATTTTTTTGTCAATTGGTGAACATTTCAAAGTTTTTTTGTCAGTGCTGTAGAGGAACATGGGATCATCCAAAATAATTAACCACCAGACGTGATTGTTAAAGTGGATATATTGTTTGAAGAGGATGCAAAAATGTGCCATTCAACAGGTGCCCTGATTGTTAAACACCATTAACGATTGCAGCTGAGTTTGACCTGGTCTCTACATGTTTTACAGTTATGTGATTCATCCTCGACGATAACTCTCTCACGGTTATAGACACACCAACATTGTTAAAAAGACTATCGGTATGGGTGAAAAATGGAACAGAGAGAATGTTACCAAGCTAAAACCTTTAAAACGTTATTTGTTTTTGCTTAAATAGGCACACTTAAGGAACTCAACCATATGCCCACAGATTTTTAAGCATATGTCGCAAAATTACAGCTTTGTATTTTTAAATTTGAAAAATTAATAACATAGTTTCAAAATTTTATATTTAAAAATGGTAAGGAGGAATGGGTATGTGCATCCGTAAAATTGTCTCATGGTGCAACAACAGTGTGTGATGTGTTGCAAATGATTTTAGGTATTTTTTATATCCTTTGAGCACATTTTATTTTGAAAAAAAAACCGGACCCACCCCCTTACCCGGGGAAGGATAAGCCGGCAAAGTTGAGGGAGTGTGACGCCTCCTATACTTTATGGTACACCATATATTTGCTCTTAAAACAAAAGGTTCAAGTTGTATACATTTTTTATTAGTTTGGTACATTTAGGTTATTTGAGCCCAAAAATTCAAATTTCCTACACCTGTACACAAAATGATTTCACCAATTTTGCACAGGGCGAGTGGTTTATGACATCATAGAAGAAAGATTGCGGGGAATTTTGTGTTAAATATGTTCGTATCAATGCGATAGTCATTGATGAACAAAACCAAGTTCAAAGGCGGTGTCTATTGGAAAATTAATTATATGAAGTTACATCACCCCCCTCCCGCTGGTAGACATGGTTACCAAAATAACCTGATTAGCCGAAGGTTAAACAATACCGTAATTATTGATAAGTTTGCTATAGATTAGAATTAATATGGGCCACCTAGCTCCCGATTGCTTATAGCCTCGTCACCAGAACCACCCAGAAATTTTTTTTTAACGGGAAGTGGTCAAACGTTGGTGATATAGAAGCTACTATTTTTCTCATTTTTACGCTGTGAAAATTAGGGCTAAAGGATATTTGAGTTATGCGATTATGAGCGGAGGCAATATTGATTTTTACACATACTCTATGGGATTACAAAATCAATTTCATCTCTCATATCAAAATGGGTTGAATTATTGGAGCGAAACTGGCAGACGTGCTTTCGGGGTGAACGCATCCTATCAAAGATGAAAACTTTATATACTTTTAAATAGCGTTCATCCGTTTAAAATAATGGTATCTCATGTGTTAAACTTCCTCACCGCGCCGGAAACTTGACCCCTCCCATGACGGCAGAGAGATGCGACCTTCTCATGGTTAAGAATGGTATATGAATGGACAATATATTGTTCAATTGTTGGGTTTATTCTAACTAATATTGGTGCCATATACTGCAAAGGTAAAATTGCCCGAATTTAGGACGTATCATTATGGTCACATTATTACATTGGCTTTGCTTGCCTTGTCCTTTTAGATTTATGTTAATTTAAAAGAAAAGTTTTTTTTAATTAATTAAATAGATTAAAATTCACATTGCAATAATTGATCTCAAAATTATGTGTATTAGACACATTATGAGAACCTACCTTGTGCTCAGATTTTCGACCCGTCCCCATGTGGACAAAAATCTATCAAAATGGCGGCCATTTGGATTTATGCCACCAAATTATGCACTGCAACACCACAAAACATTCCTATGCTATTATTACTGTCATAATTGTGTTCACAGACTTTGAAAACATGGGTATAGGTACCGACATTATTCTGTTACGAGTCTCAGAACTCAGATATTAACAAAAATCTATCAAAATGGCGGCCATTTTGAATTTATGCAAATGGCATGGCAAAAAAACCATTGATAGCAATTTGTTCCAGGGCAAACCTCAATTTTATTGGACTAATAGCCCACAAAAAAAAATTTAACATAACCGAAAATTAAAGCTACTACAATTTGGTGTGCTTTCGAGCTAAACTTACATGAAGGGCACACTTGGGCATCAAATTCAGACATTACATTTTCAAGGTAGGCCTACACTCAAATTTCATAAAACCCAATGCTTAATTCTTAACCGACTTCTTAATTATTAACCGAAGTTAAAACTACTACATTTTGGTTTTGAGCTGCAAGTACATGAATGGCACACTGGGCACAAAATTCAGACATTACAGGTTGTTCAGGTACACTGAACTTTCATATTACCAATTCTTAAGAGTCGAAGTGTCGACATTTTTTCAAATCATTGTCATTTTCACACAAGATGTTTTAAAAATGTACGGGTCACAATATCCACTCAAAATGCAAGCTTATTTTCAGTCGTAGCTTGACAAAGAACAACCTGATTTTGATGCGGTTTTCCGGTATTTTCTGAGAATGTTTCCCTTTACTTTTTGGTGGGCATCCACTTTCAATAAAACCTGGAAATGAGTGTAACTAACATTTTCCAAAGACCCCTACAGCACGGGGTCACAACATCCTGTGAAACCACAAAGATTTAGTAGGACAGTTTGAACAACAGCTGTTACGCATCGATCGCGGCAGAGAGATAGGAATCACAGCCGTCGCGGTGTATGCACAACAAAAGAAATCGAGTGCCTGGCTTTTGTCGAGATAATGGGTAATCTGGATTTAGGTAAGTTATGGGTTTCTACTAGGTCATGGTCTACTAAGGATAGCGCGGACTTAAGATTTTTTTCCTTTGCCAGACAAAGACTCATTGTGGGTGATGTTAGATCACATGGTCCCGTTAGCAGTCAACCCAAGGGGGTGAAGCCCATTCAAAACCAGTCGTCCCTGCTGGGGGCGTTGACATTTTAATATTACACGGAATAATTATTAGTTTTTGGGTGCTTGTATACACACATATTTCAATTCGATGCAAACAATGCCGCCAAAATATAGTTGGTTGGATGTTGGGTGCTATTGGGTGGTTAATTTGTCTCACCCCTGGCCACAACGAATAAATGCACGGTCATCGTCTTGATTTAAAATAAACCGCCTCAAAGAATACATCTTTTCACATCTAAGCGCGCATATTAGAGTATCTGAGGCACATGAGCCAGGTAGCACTATTATTACGCAAAGAGGTTCTATCGCGATAGAGAGGCAACAACGTTAGCGTAATCTTTAGAAATTCACCGTCTCGCAGTTTTGCCGACCACAAAGAAACCTAGATAGTAACCAACATAGAAAGACAATGGCTGCCTCCGCTTCTTCCCATACATGTGTGCCCGCTTTGTTCATATACACTATATCGTTAGTGATCCAAATTAATTATGTGTTAGAGGTGCCAGTGTACAAATAGTGTACCTGGATCCTTGTGCTTCAGATACTCTTTTTTGTCTCATAATGCCCGCGCGCTTAGGTGCAAATGATGTATTCATTTGAGGCGGTTTATTTAAATCAAGACACTGATGTGTCATTTCATTCGTTGTGTGGGCCATGGGTAGGACACACTTTAACCACCCAATAGCACCCACAGCCAACAACTGATATTTTGGCGATTGTTTGTATCGAACAAAAATTTGACATTTCCGTGCAATAATTCAAAATGTCCTCGCCCAGCACGGACGACTGGTTGTGAATGCGTTTCACCCCCTTGATTATTACAACCTGGCCACGTCTAACACATGCATCAATTTGTATCAT
Organism: Ophioderma brevispina; assembly: GCA_023653785.1. Lineage (NCBI taxonomy): Eukaryota > Metazoa > Echinodermata > Ophiuroidea > Amphilepidida > Ophiodermatidae > Ophioderma > Ophioderma brevispina. The sequence continues at coordinate 29,594 of JAMKCH010002213.1, read as the reverse complement.
TACCGATTAGTGTATATCGCAGCGGCACCCACAGTATGTGGAAAAGCGAGCAGCCATGCTTTCTATTATTGTTGGTATCTATGTTTTCTTTGTGGTCGGCAAAACATGTGCGAGACGATGAATTCTAAAGATTACGTAACGCCTCTCTATCTATAAAGACCTCTTTGGTCGAACCTACAAACGAAATTAATTCCTGGGCTTTTCAAACTATCCACTTCCATTGCATCCTGATCGCCTGATAATAAACCGTAAATAAATGTCCACCTATACTTACCTTCATAATCAGCAGGCTTTAAGCAAGCCGTTAATACATGTTTAGTTACTAGGTCCTAAAACTCATCCTCCTTAACATCTCGACTCATAATAGACTTTATGATTATTACGATATATGACTCGTTATGCCGGTATGCATGCAGGACTCTTCCTTCATACGATACACACGACCTCCTCACACACGGTTCACCTATGGTTTTTGCGTGGAGTAAATGTCAGGTTATTTGTGCTTATGTTTCCAGAATACAGTGTGACCCAATAAAACCTTACCCCAAAAGAAAGTGATATTTTTCACTTTTAAATTTGATATCTGTGGATTTATTTTATCATAAAGCAAATAATGGATCATCATGCCTGACCAAATTTGTTTATTTTAGTTGATTTAAATATGGTCCACGGAAAATAAGTCAGCAAAACGACTTGTCCACAGAGCAACATTTTTCTTATAGCATGGAAATCCCACATGCCCAATCGATCAGATCGTGTCCTACCCCCTCCCTGCCCTGACAACATACAGAAAACTGGTATAGCACAACTGCAGACTTGCCATGGGTATTCATGATGGAATGATATTACACATAAATTGTTTTGCAACCGCTTTCAAATCTGAAACATAGCATGCCTAGAAAAAAGCGGTTTTCTTCACAATTGACCACTTCCGGCTAAATCTTAAGGTGCTATGGGACAAGTTTTACCGATGAACAACGACACTATTTGTTTAAGTGATTCGGTTATGACGTCCTCGTAGACATCAAAGGTCAGAATACCTTCCAAACACAAACAAATGAGCCCCGTTCACAAGTGATCTGAAATAATATAACATATTTAATGATTTTTATTGAAGGTTCAAGATTTGGGTATGTCCAAACAACTTTACATTAATATCAATCCCCGGCACATTATTAAGATATACTTTATTGTCCTCAAGATGCCCCCAATGTCCAAAGGAGCTTGCAGTTCAACGATGATATTCCTCAACATCGAAGACTTCAAACTGTCAGCAGCAAAGTCACGCTTATAATCCTCGGGTAATATTTCCATTGGAATCTTCTCAGCCCTGAAGATAAACTTTTGTCCACAGTTCAAGACGACAAGGTTAATAATTCCCTGACGACACTATTTCCCAGTATATCAGTCCAAGTTAATCACCACAATTTCTATCTGTCCACAATTTGGAATCCTATTTTGCTTCCCAGCACTTTCGCTTCAAAGACGCCGTAGAAAATTATAGCACTCTTCTCACATGGAATTGAAAATATAATAAATCTGGCACTGTGGGAGCAGAAATCTACCATTATTGTAGAATAAAACTCGCTATAACCATACTCTATAGCTATTACAACTGCTGACCCATCTTCCTTGCCAAGTTCTCCTTCATATATCCCTAAATTTCATAAGTTTCCAAGTCTTACAATAGACCATTAACCACAGCTCATGCATAAACATAACTTGCCGGCTGACCAATTGGAAATCACATAAATACATCACCTGAATCACATAACTTTCCATATATAACTTTGTGGGAAATTCCCTAGATTCTGCAATGTTTTGATCTCAAAGCCTAAACAATTTGCCTCAGTTTCTAAGTTTACAATCTTGGGGAAATTTCCCCATCTCCCCTATTGTGTGCAATCTAACAGGTGCGCCTTGCAAAAACAAACTAGAGCTCCCCTGCACCTTTTTTTTATAGTAAACAAAGTACTTTTTCCGTGAAAATCTTTTCTCAAATGAATTGAGAAAATCATAATTTTATTAATCAAAATTTTGAGGAAATCTAACCTCTGAGATGAGATGCAAAATATTTAATAGGTCTATAATCATACAGTTTAAAGAATCATATGAATTCTGTACGCCTGGTAGTGCACTTTGCAAAAAAAGTCGAATTGCATTGAATGGAAGTAGAATGATATTAACCTAGGCCTACCCATTGGTCGTTCAGATAGGCGGAACTTTTAGTGGCTGTCTGCAGCATTAGGTGATAAAGGGCCTTAGATTCTACACCCCTAAGTTGGAGCGGTTTGTACTTCAAAATTGTCCAAACCCCTCCCCTCCGTACAACAAAACGCAACCACTTCTATTTGAAAGATTTCAATCAATAAGATCAGAGATGGTATTGTGTCAAAACCCATTGTGGGGGTGGAGGGGTGTTTTTGAGTCGAAAAAGCACTTTTGAGCACAAACTTAGGAAACAGATTCATAATTTCTTAGTAAAACAAATTTCATCATGCTGCATACTACAATCTCTGACATTATATTCTATACTTTTGATATATAAGTGTCTAGAATTTTAGGAAGGGGTGAGAGAGAGGGGAGGGAGAAGAGAATAGGTGAGTGAGGTATAACGCTAGGTGGGGGGGGATACGTATTTGAGGAGAGCGAGGGGAGTGCATGGGGAGAGGGGGGGAAAAGTGGGTAAGGCCCCCAAAATCCTTTTCCCTCAAAAAACATCATTTTTTTATCACATGTCACCACAATGGGTATTACCTGAACCCTTATGCAATGTATAAAACCTATATCATAAACAAAAAGGATGACCATAACTAAGCTTGTAATATTTTTACTTATAAAAAAAATATTTAAAAAAATAATTTCGCTAATTGGCAGCCCAAAAGTTCATGGGATTTTTGAGGTTGCCAGTCTCCTGTGGAGCTCTATGGAAAAAAATCCTAATCTGCATTAATATGGCTGATTGATTTCTTTTCTTCAATACCGCGTTATGAATTCCTTCAATTTTACCATACGGCAAAAGACAATCATTTAATAATTTTTGTTCTGCGAACTTTTAGTTCTTATAATAAATTGGGAGAAAAATCCTTTAAAAAATTCAATTTTTTCGCGCCATTTCAAAAATCCCCTCCCTAGACTGCTATAACGTTATTTATTTCAAAATTAGTCTCATTCTCATGTAATTTGGGGTCCGAAACCTACCCCGCCCCCCCCACGCCTATCGACTCCACGTGGTCCGAGCACTAACGTATACAAACTCACACGAGAATACGCGCTCACGCACACAACGTTTACCCACGTATGGACAGGACCCTGGCTCATATGGGGAACACATTTGATCCAAATTTCTTTCCAGACCTGATTGGCATAGTTCATCGCAGTTTTCGTGAAGTTAACGTGTAGGATTCGTTTATAAAGGTGTTGACTTTTTTGCAGAAAACCGTTTTCGAACAGTTAGACAGAAATGACAGTAATTTATGCGAGCTCTTAACACCATAGAATCTATGTACATTTTTACTGGGTATTTAAACAGAGTGCTAATTTTCCTTATTGCGTAGCAGGGATAGCCAAATAAAATCCGACCTCCCCCCCCCCTAATCCCTGTGTAACAACACATGATGATCATGGTACGATCTCTTGAACGAAGGTTAAGAGTTGATTTTGTCATGCTACAGAGACAGGAAAACCATAGTAACTGCACGTAACATTCCCTCCACAAATTAATCTTTTTAAATCCTCAATTCCCCAATCCAGGAGGTCGTGTCTTACCCCCCCCTCCCCCGGTTGTGTTGCTGAGCGCGGTATTCTCGTGTTCGTTTGTATACGTTCGTGCTCGGATCTCATTGCGAGGCGATTAGGCGTGGTAGGACCCCAAAATACATGGTAATGAGCCACTAAATTTGAACTAAAGTTCTAGCAGGTTAGGGATTTTTGAAATGGGCGGCGAAAATGAATTTTCAAATGCATTTTTCTCCAAAATTTTTAATTTTTTAAAGAATTAAGTTTTTTGAAACAAAAATTGATAAAATGATGTTCTTCTTGCCATATGGTAAAAATTGAAGGAATTCATCAAGCGGTTTTGAAGAAATCAATCAGCATTTACTGCCGATTTAGGATTCCCCCTGATAAAGGTTTTCAATCCCCTGTAGTTCCCAAGGGGGGGGGGGGGGGGGGGGGGTCTTAAAAGCAACATATCCCGAAGGGAATTTTTGACGAACGAAATTTATAGCACATGAGAAGGGTCATATCACCAATAAAAATTAAAAATAAAAGAACCAAAAAAAATATTTTTGCTGATACATATTCACACATACATATAAAGAAAACAATCTTAGTATTTAATTAACCCTTATGTGCTGAAAAAAAAAAAAAAAAAACTATCGTGACGTTTCTAAACCGTTATTGTACACAAGTCTATGGGAAAATGACGTGTATTTTGCAACACCCGTCAAAAAAAATACATGGATTCCCTAAAAGCAAGTTTTGTGTTTAAATATATGTAATTCGGTTCTAGAATAGATAGAGCCATAAGACCGAATCTAACCTACCCTTGACACGAAAACATCTAAGTAGCCATCACCACAAACCACATCCATTCCCCCGAACATTATGCCACAGTCCCTTTCCCCTCACCTTTAAACATTCCTCTCCCCTTTACCCCTAAATTTCTCCCTCCCCTTCCCCTTACCTTCCTTCCCTCTTTCCCAATTTCCCTCCTTCCTTTCTTATTTTTATTTATTTATTCATAAATAGTAAAGGCAACTTGGAATTTATTCGTTCATTCATTCTTTCCGTCATTCATCCCTGCATGCATTCATTCGTTTATTCTATATTTATGAAATCAAGATCGCAGTTATCTTATGTTTAACGTGCCCTACCGAAAGTTTGTGCCGACGGTTTTTTTCTCTTTTCCATTGCCGGAACAAATATCACTTTTCGCATCGCCACCCGCTATCCATGTATACCGAAGGTCAGTAGGCCTAAAAATACGCTCCAATCAACATAGTTTTCAGTCAGTTAGGCGGTCAAATTGTGGACCCGTCATATTACGGGGCTTATAACAAGAATTGCCGGTATTTCATTACTACAATCCTAAAACGAACCATTTCCATGACTGAACACAGGCGGTGGCGGCCACACCTCTCATTCTTATAGCAACCTCACCAAACATTTTAAAATGATATATTACAGCTAATGAAGTGCAAAACCTAAAAACCACTTACGGTTGCTTTGCTGTGATCGGTCATGGGTGTCTCCCGAGACTCACATAGACATAGTCCATCGTTCGTTATTAAAAAAACATTCAGAGATAACCCTTCCAGTGGAGTTGGATTTCCAAACTAAACGGTTTTAGAATAAGAAAATATTCCTTAACAACATATAAAAAAATCAGCTTTTTTCGTCAGGTTTCGCTATTTACATGGTTTTAAACCACTGGCGACGTCTGAAATTGCGATTTCGTGGCCGCCCTCCCCCTGACGGAACACTGACCACCAATGCCGGGATCGAGTGCCGATTCATGCATAGTCATTCAATCATTGAAAACAATTGTGTTCAAAACAATCGTTCACAAGACAATCAATCAATTCCTTCAAACAATCAATCTAACAATCATTCAAACCAATTCAAAACAAACAAAACAATCAATTGGACAGTGGAGTACGTGTCGATCGTGCCACGTTGCGCTCTACACTAGGCCGAGCTACGCGAGTACAAGGCACGAGCGTTTCAATTTGCTCATCATGAATACCGGTCGACGAAGGTCCGGGACGAAGGTACGGCATTTCAAGGACGACCTGCAAGGGTACGGCCCCCCGCCTGTTCGAGGACGACATGCAAGGGTACGGCCCCTACTAGGGGACGACACAGTTCGGAGGCGACAGCAAGGGGACGGCCGGTTCGAGGACGACCTACAAGGGGACGGCCTGTTCGGGAAGACCTGTTCGGGACGACGTACAAGGGTAGGCCTGTTCGAGGACGACGTTCGAGGACGACGTACAAGGGTACGGCCTGTGCGAGGACCGAACTACGCGGTTTGACCTTTGAATTATGACCCTGATATTCCCTCATAGGCCGCAGCCGCACCGTTAAGCGGTCCGGTCGTGAAACTCAGTCGCAAATCTACGTGTATAGAACGTGATGACAAAATAAAACGTGATGGCAATTTGCTTAAGCCACCGTTTTCCAAAATGGCTGCATCTTAAAGTCTGACTCAGAGATTTCGAAATATTATTTTTTTTATGTAATAATGAAAAATAGTCAACTACAACTAAAGATAGTAACCTAAAATGCACAATTCCGAAATTTGAGATGAATCGGATTTTTCGTTTTGATGCAGTAAACATTTATGTGTAGTCTTACGTCCCATAGGATACTGTGTGTAACAAAAATTCCGGATCCGGAATTTTATAACAAAGTTGTGATTTTCTATATGAAGGAATTCGATTTAAGCTTAGCAATTTCACACAGTGATTAGTATATGGACAAGCATTATTTACATGCAAAAAACACAATTTTTTTTGGAAATTGAGGGCGCCCTCCTCATGAAATCTCTGAGTCGGCCTTTAACTTAAAGGCAAAAGCTCTACCCGAGTACATAGAAAGGCAATTGGTGTTTTCTGAGTCAATGGGTTTAAAACTGATGTTCATGAGTGGTAAGATTGAGATTGGAATCACCGCTGAAGCATGTTTGCAATGTCCAAGATGCATCATGATTTCTGAGCCGAGACAGGGTGAGTAGAACTCCCCTGGGTATAACTGCGATATCACGTGTTAAATGGAAATCCTGAGTGCTAGCCGAGACCCGTCACTTCGTTCAGACAGTGATTCTTTGATCATAAACTATGTCAACATTGGGATGTTCTACGCGAGCAATGTGCCATTATATTCAGTAAGGGCTAAGCCCTCCGTAAACAACAAATTTATGCCTCGATTTAGTTTTGATTGTCGTTAACCTTTAACTTGCTGGATTCGTGTTTAGAATGACCATTGAGCACAGTGACATTGCCAGACTTGGCCAGTCCGGTTTGTTATGTTTTTCTTTTAATATAATTCACTATTATAAAGTGGGATATATGACGGTGTGGATTGCCAAATCGTGTACCACGCATTCAATACGGAATAACCCAACTCTTTCTAACCTCGTCTTCATGGCCAAATTCTTTCCATTTAAAATTTGTGGTACACCGATTTGGCCTCCTCTTATGGTGATACCAATCCTGGATTTCGGGGGCTGCATGCACACTGGTACAGGTCCATAAAATACGAACAAGTAAATTTTTAACTTCAAACCCGGTGAGATCGATCATTCCAATATCGGCCACAAGCACCGGAAATTTTAAAATAATACATATTGTCACTTTTGAACAGTCAATTTTACCATTAATCCTAACCCTGACGTCGGCATGCCCGGGAGGGACTCCCCAGCCCCATGACCCGGGATAGCACGCTACGGCGGTGTCGCTGGCCCGGTCAGCGATTTCGTGCCCATGTGAGTCTTGGTTTGATGACGTCATCGCTACTTTCTGGACTTAGTGCATTTTTCTCAATTAACACAGTGAGTTTTGGTGAGATTTAGCTGTGCTAGGGTTAGTGTATGGAAAAAAGTGCTTAAATAACCCTAACCCTGACGTCGGTTTCTAGCCTTTCTCCCGGGAGGGACTGAAGGAGTGAGGGAAGAGGGGAACAAGAAAAGTCGCAAACTTGGGTGGGATTCGAACCGGGATAGCACGCTACGGCGGTGGCCAGCGATTTCGTGCCCATGTGAGTCTTGGTTTGATGACGTCATCGCTACTTTCTGGACTTAGTGCATTTTTCTCAAATAACACAGTGAGTTTTGGTGAGATTTAGCTGTGCTAGGGTCAGACATATCTAATTCCTATAAATATAATGTAATTCCTATTTGGTCTTTGGGCTATCGAAATATCCATTTTGTTTTTATAACATCTTGAAATTTGTGACAGACAATGCACATTTTCGGAACCCTCTTTCCACCTATCTTTAATAACTGGTAGATTTTGTGGACTGCTACATATTGGCCAAGGAAACTGGCTATAAATATAAACACAAGAAACTGCTCCTAATATAATATGCTACGATAACCTGAAAGTGTCTAAATGTCCACCCTGACAGATTCAGCACAGTAATGCTTTTAAAAGCCTGGGGATTGGCATTTTACGGGGCAGCCGGGCGTATTGAGAGATTCAATCCTTAAAGGAACAAAAACACTCTTAATTGGTCACACGTGCCTGCTCGGAGTAATATCAATATTTTGATTATAATTCGTGCTTTTAATATTGACAAGTCCGTGTATCTGATTGAATAATCCGTAATAGTTTTATTATCAAAACGGTTAGTACTAGTGTAATGCAATCATAGGGGATAGAGGGTCATATTATGCTCCAAGCTTCCTGACCATTTTAGTGAGAATAAATCGTTTCACACTGAACAGAAAACGTTAGCCACCACAATTGTACTAAAGTCTCGGCCAGAATTGTTCAGAGGTCGGCAACGCCCGCGCCGCAATATCTGCATAAAGGGGCGGAGACTATGGGTACCCTCATACGCGATTAACCAATGTGAGGCCACTACTAAACAAGCCAATCGGCATTTACTTCCGTGTTTGACGCACGTCACGCTCGGGCGCACGGTACATAGACTCTGAACCCAATGTTTGTGGCAGAGACTTTACTTGTCAAATGCCCGTTTTAACAAATAACGCATGGGCGTCTTCTATGTACTTGTGCAAGAGACTAATCCCATATGATGTTTTTCTTCCATTTTGATTGTTCGGAGTGTGTGGTCGAATGTTCGAACCACTCCCCGAAAAATATCAACAAAAAAGTCTTTAAAAACAAAAGCATCGCTAAGAGGCTGGTTCACGAAAAATGAAACGAATTCGCCTACCATTCCCCTTAATCATACCTATTTTTTTGATCACCGATTTGTCTTTACACCTGTAACCTTAAAAGTGACAGGAGGAGATTTTTTTTGAGATTGAATTTCTCTCAAATTTCACTGGATCGGCTGTAGGACCACCTACCGAGAACGATTGGAAGGTTTATTGGACAAAAACAGGTGCAAAAGAAAACCGGGCAAACCTTGTTTTGAACGTGCATGCTATCGTACTCGTTCCCCTAGAAAACCATGCTTTGACTTCTGTCGTGCACAACGAAACTATAAATCCATCTTATACATAATAGGCGTATTCGGCTTATTCACTTCAGGTGTTATCCCATACTTGGTAAGCATTCAAACATTTACAAAACCTATGTTCGATAAATTTGGGGCGCTTCTCTCTGGAAATCTCATGTTCTCTTTAATTTGGATATCCCTTTGCTGTACATGTATAGTACCTTGTTAACCATTAGACATCCTAAAGTTAATAGACCTTCAATATTAGGGGCGGACCCGGGATTTTTTGAGAAAGGTCTTGTCTCGGAGGCTGGCCCTCGTGCAAACAACATGCTTTTGTGGATATTTTTGGGGAAGCCCCAGAAGCTGAGACTGATTAAAGGGATTTTGAGCCATTCTGTCAGCATATCAGCACTATTTTTCACTCTTCTCTAGGCCCTTGCAAGAGAGTCTTGAAAATGATACCTTTCTCGTTCCGCATATACTACAACGCCATTTCCCACTAAGCACCCCCGTCACCCCCGGACTTTCTCGCTCTAGGGGTAAAAATTCACGGTGAAACCGTCCAATTATGCACAGAACAAGGAAGGGCATAAATCACTGTATTGAAGAGCAAGAGATAATCGCGTACTGGCGCTGCTCACATCGGTCCGAATCTATACCATTCGAACGCTACAGACCTACTCGCCTAGCCTCCTATAATAAAACTGAACAAAATCGGATTGCAATTATAGAATATAAAAACGAGAATAAGCATTACATTTCTGAAATGTCGACATTAACATGTCGCTTGAAATACGTCCTCCACTTCTTTAAATACGTTGATTTTTTTATATTTGTACTTTGCACCTTTATATATACCAGCCTAACATAAAAAACGAATGTAGAACTACATTTACAGTACAAATGGCATATTGAGGCGTCTTGTTAAAGTTCTCAAGTTCTCTTCTTTAGCTTGAAACGAATGGTAAATCCTTAAAAATAATACATCGGGTTTGTTAAACGATTACCTCCATTTTTGTCTTTCAAAGATGTCATGGATGGAAAATCATATTTTTGGACCAAATTGCACGATTTACATGATGATACTTTTTTTGCAACTGAAAAACTTAACAGAAAAGAAAACAGCAGCGCTCAAAGATGTGAGTCTCCGTTTCAGTTGCGTGTTGTAGTGGGTGTTCCGTACGGACAGTAAGGACCAAAAATGTCGGATGTTGGTCCTTTTTAGTCTGCTTTCAATTCAAGCCTTAGCGCTTGAGGATAATGTTGGGATACCAATGTGTTACAGAAATGCAAGATCTGGTTTTTTGATGTATATTTCGATTTTCTGATTTTGCAATCACTGATGTTGCTCTTTGGCTACATATTATGCCCATGAACAAGGTTATCGTACTTCATAATAACAACCTTCTTGAATTCCCCCCCGTGTTTATCGAAGTGTCATGTCTTTTAGATGGTATTTAGATAATTCCATTATATTCACACACAACGGAAAACTTTTAATCTTTAAATGAGGCCACGGTTTTGTTGATCGTGTAGGTGCATATTATGCGACTGAACTGAAACGATATTGAATTGTCCTGTTGGGTATTATGCCATTGCCAGGTTATCGGACTTTACAATAATAGCAGCTTACCAGCCCACTGAACAGCTGATTATGTTTTGTATATGTGAAATACCTTCTTGAATCTTCTTTACCGTAGTGTCATGTCACACCTTTAGACGGTCATTTAAGGATTAATAATTCCATTATAACACAACAGAGAAGTTTAATACTTTAAATAGGCCACGGTTGTTGGTCATGTATTGCATAAGGCGAACTGAACTGAATTGAACTTTTAAATATTTTGTTCAATTATCCAGTGTCTCATGTGGACATCGTATCGGGGCGATTTTTTCCCGTAGTTAACTTGCACGTATTACAGATCGTCTTTAACAGCCCCAGTCAACTAAATTTGAGATTGACCATCTATATGCGCCGAGTAAGGTTTATGTGGGGTTGAAATAACCACACATCGGCACATGCCTAGTCTAGTCAAGCATATTCTTATTCTCTGTTTGTCGCAGTTCGAACCCCCACTCTGCTTAATTTTGGTAAAATTATTTTGTTTGATTTTGACATGGTGGCAATGGACACACGTTGTGGTTTAAAAGGTTAACTACCGACGGAAAAAATCGCATCCGGGGGCACTGTTGGTAGTGCTCTGTAACTCTCTGTACCTTCCTTGCGTATTGACGTGGTTGTCATTTTTATTTTGATGGGTGTGGCCATGTTCTACGACAAAAAAAAATCAGTAACAAGAATGTACCACATGATCATATTTCCATGATAAAAATAAAGAAAAATCATGAGCGTGCCCACTGACAATTATGATTTTATTTGTGGTGGGGGTGGATGCTCTTATATTATATGTATATTTACTTTGTGTTAATTAGGTTTTAATTTTGATAGAATTCATTTTTCGTTGTATTAATTGTGTGGTTATACTGATACCAAATGTTTCTTAATAATCGTGAAGCTAAAAATTCAACTGCAGAAGTTAATAATGATCAACGCATAGAATCAATGAACAAATTGGCAATGTGTCAAATCAAGAATGGTCTAATTCGAATTTAGAAATTTCATAATTTCCAAAAATATGAGGATATGTTTTTTGACCCGCTGAGATACGAGAATCATAACATGATCGGAGAAAGCAATAATGACCTGAGACATCAATCCAAATATTTAACACCCTGACAAATAGAACAACGAAATCTGTTTAAATGACAATTTTAAATATACTAAATATGATATCAGAAGTTTGCAAAAAATGTTGATAAGTAAAAGAATGCCTAAAAGAACTATATCATAGTGTTACTATCATTGGCCTGTCAGAGACTCACTTAAATGATAAGCCGAATCAGTATTACAATTTTATACCTGGATATAATTTGAATACACAAACAGAGCATATCGTGACAAAGGTGGTTGGGGTCTTTTGTACCCGAAACAGTTGACTACAAAGTCAGGAAGACCTAAACAATCAACAAATAAGTACGAATCCGCTTTATTAAAACTTAACGAAAAAATCGAAAAAATATAATAGTAGGTGTTATATTACAGGTCTCACACATCAATTGATCATTTTCGAGAAGAGTTTAGCACAATTTTAAACAGTATAAGATGAGGACAAAATTGTATACATTATGGGGGACTGTAATATAGATATTAAAAGAGGAGATTCATAGACCAACCCATGATTACCTTAATTTACTTATCCACCTAACTCTTACCAAATATAACAAAACCAAATAGAATTACTGCTCACAGTGCACTTTGATTGATAATATAAACTAAATAATTACGATTTTCTCAGCGAATTAATAAAAGACACAAGTGATCATTTGCCAAATATCTTATCATCTGGTTTTGATGAAAAAAACAAAAAATATGCAACGATGGCCAATCTTTTCGAGGAAAATACACTGATAGTAACGTAAATCACTGAAAGAAAAACTCAATGCACGAGGGACAATATTCTAATATGTAATGATGTAAATGATGTTACAAAAGGTTATTATTACATTTAACGAATTTGGTTGACGAATGCATTCCGCTTAGAAAATGTACTAATAACAAAAAAAACGTGATCTATGTGTCCTGGGATCACAAGAGGATTACTTAAAAGTTATAAAACCAAAAAAACAAACTTTAAAAATTATAAAACCACCTAATAATGAGACGATTTAAATTAAATAACAAAACATCAGAAACAAATACACAGTCTTATACGACAAGGCAAAACGGTGTTATTATCAAGAACAAATAAGAAAATAAAAACAAACATGAAGAGGACTGGAAAACAATAAAACACTTCTCGGCCGTACCAACGAAGATCACGTAAAAAACTCTTTAAAGATGAGATGTGAACAAAATAACTGACCCTTATTTGTATGTAATGACTTCAATAATTTTTTTGTAAATATAGGGTGCCAATGTTGCCAAACATATAGAGAACGATAGTGACAAAAAAAATTATGAAGAATATTTTCAGATCTGTACGACTAGGATCTTTTCTCACACCATTGTTGAAAATGATGTAACCAAAATTAGAAGCAACTTGATCCGAAAAAAGTCCGGACACCGATGGAATAACCAATTACCTGGTAAAAAAGGTAGCAATGAACTAAGTAAACCGCTTACTACCATTTTCAATTCTTCAATTATGAAGGGTGTCGTTACTAGCGATCTCAAAATTGCTAAGTCGTTCCGATCCATAAAAGGACAATTTTCAATTATATTCTAATTATCGTTCCCATATCCTATTCTAAACCTTTGTTTTCTAAAATTTTAGAGAGTTTGGTTTTTACTAGTGCTTGTCATTAGTGACAAATATAGAATTATTACTTGCAAACAATTGGCTTTAGACCGAATCATTCAACAGAATGGCCATATTATTGACTTGATTATGGTTGACAACGGGGTTGAAAATATCGAAACTAGTTGGGATTATTAGATTTTTCTAAAGCCTTTGACACAATCAACCATGAGGATTTGCAATAAACTGAAACATTATGGTTTCAGGGGTATTACATTGAAATGGTTTGAAAGCTACCTAAGCAACAGGTTTCAGTACGTTCACTATAACTACATGTAAATCTGATATTAACAAGGCACTTGTGGTGTTCCACAGGGTCTTTCTTGGTCCGGTATTATTTTTTTGTATATTAATGATCTTATTAAGTCGTCAAATTCTTGATTTGTATTGTATGCAGATGACACAACAATCTTATATTCTCACCAAAGTTTGGATAGTAAAATACAAATGGTGGATAGGAACTCCAAAAAGTAGTAAACTGGTGTAAAGAAAACAAGCTATCAATTAATGTTAACAAAACCAACTATATGATCATGGGAAACCCTCAAAAAACCTTTAATTTTAAAAGCAATTCAAGGTTATTTTGGATGGACAAAAGTCTTTCATGAGTAAATAAGGTGAAGTTTTTAGGTATCATATTGATGAGAGATCTGTCATTTAAGTATCACATTGAAGCAGTATCTAATAATATTTCAAGTAATGTTGGTCTCCTGAGTTAGCTAAAATATTTTGTTCCTAACAAGATTTTACTTAGTATTTATTGCTCAATTGTTCTACCTTATATATCGTATGGGATTCTTGCATGGGGAAGTACTTATCAAATATATCTGGATAGGTTACTCAATTGCAAAAAAGAGCTATAAGAAATATTGCAAATTCTCATTTTAGAGCCCATATTAGCCCATTGTTCAGTAATCTGAAGATCCTCACTGTTTATGATCTGTATCAATACAATCTTGCCATATTTATGTTCAAGTATACTATGGCTAACCTGCCAACTGTATTTAATGATTACTTCCTTAAAAAGTCCAATCGTTATTCTATGAGAAATGCTGATAATTATAAACTCGTCAAAAACAAAACCGAATTTGCATCAAAATCAGTTAGATCACAGGGTCCTAAGGTATGGAATAATTTAACTACTGATCTAAAAACACAGCAAACAACTGGAGCATTCAAATCTAAGTTAAAAGACAGTATCATAGTTTTGTATGAGTAATGTTTCAATGTTTCGCGTAATGTAATCATTTTGGTATCGTATACATGTATATATTTTTGTTTTGTAAGTAACTTCTTTTGGTAAGGGGTCACTCACTTCTGGCCGTTCTTGGCCTTTCGAGTGACACCTACCATGCCTTAACTTTTGTGAAATACCTACAATGTTTATGTTCATGTATTGGAGATAATGGCATGGTGAATAAATAAATGTCAAATGACGTTTGCAGCACAAATGACATATTGAAGCGCCTTGATAAAGTTCTCAAGTTCTCGTCATTAGCTTGAAACGTATGGTAAATCCTTAAAAATATACATCGGGTTGGATAAACGATTACCTCCATTTTTGTCTTTCAAAGTGGTCAATGAATTGAAAATATCTTTGGACCAGACTTTGCGATTTAGAATAAATACGATTTTTGAGAGCATTTGGTAAAATGACTTTAAACATGTATTCATGATGCAGTGAAATCCTGATTAAGGATTTGGCAATTAACCATAATGCATTGTGAATTTCGCTGGTTTCCGAAACTTTGTCCTCTGAACGGGGAGAAGTCTGGAAAGTTGAGAATCCTCACAAAGCCCCAAATGCGCATGCGTTAAGCGAAGGTCATCAACCATGGAGAATACGAACAAAATAAATCAAGAGTTTCATCCTGGTGTAATCGTATATTTTGATTGAATGTTCTATATCTTCTTCGTGTAATGTTTCATGTTCATCATTAATCACGTAGTGCCCTCCCTACACGGACTAATTCATGTTGTAATGAAGGTCTTGTCAACTATTTAGGTAATTGGGCTTCATGTGAACATTTTGATTCAGGCTGAAGCGCATACGTAAAGCATAGCATAGAAACACAAACCACGTATAGTGTTTTCCACGAAATTCAGATTGCCGTAGTTCATGCATTACTGTGCGTCTTTTTCGCCTACGTCATTGCATAGTTTACAAAGTTATTCGACATTTGTATGTGCGGAACTTATGCCATGGCGAAAGTCTGGAAATTGTTAGCGTAATCTTGACATTTTCCGGAAAATATGTAAATGAGGTTTTTAATTTGAACTTAGCCAATATCTCAGAATTTTGTCCTTTTCGATACAAAACAATGAGTAGGATAGAGGAAAAAACTTCTTATTTCTTATCTGGCCTTTTAGTTAAAAATGATAGAAATTGCCATTGCCAAATCGCCCTCGTGAATTACGTAACTTAGTAACCTTCTGTTTCTCGTGGTTTCCATTTAACAGAACATGTGGAAAAAACGACCAATTTACCGGCTTTTTTTATGGTTAAAATTACATGTCAATGGGCTGCTTTCGCGCTTCACACTCGCTCTTAGTCGCAAATTTCCTCCGGGTACCTTGGTTTCATCTAAATATTGGATCTCTTTCCATAAATCTGTCCTGATTACACAGTTATCTCTGATGTGCCTATCAGACAGCTGCATAACATCCTTGTCATCATTTGAGTCAATATGTCGGACGTTAGAAAATCTGAAATTTATTTTCTCTTCCGTACGGTTACATTCCTTGTGAGTCTTTTTCTCTATTCTCCTTCTGTTTTTAGTTGTCCCTGTTTTCTTTTTTTCACAGTCTCTTTTTCTCACTTTTCTCTCGAACACACACTGCAAAAAAAAATGGAGTGTTAATGTCAACACTACGAGTGTTAATTTTAACTCCCTCCTGGAATCAATAAGGGACCGCACCCACTGGTGTCAGAGTTACACCACTTCGACGTTAAATACCACCATATTAGTGTTATATTAACACACATTTTGATGCTACAATGTTTGATATGACACTGATTACCGGTTTGGTGTTAATTTTCACACCACATGTTAGTTTTTTTAACACTGCCGGTGCCAAATTTACACTACTGGTGTTAATTTAACACACTCCTGGAACAAATACGGGACTCCACCCTCTGGTGTTAATTAACACCAAACTTTGGTGTTAATATTTATACTTGTAACATCTGATATTTTAGTAGAAAATGTTTGATTTTGTTATTGTTTGCTTCTATTGTAACTGCTTACCTCTAATGTTTCATAAGCAGATCACCAAAATGCATAAGTTGTGCAGCAATACCGAGCGGTGTTAAATCCTAAATTTCAACACCATAAACTAACACCGACAAGCTTGACACCGATTTCGTGTTAAAGTGGTAACACCCCAGTTTTTGCAGTGCACTCTCTCTCTCTCCTCTCTGTGTCTCTCTTCTCGTTCTCCCGCAGAATAAAATTAAAAAGGAACGTGGACAGTATTTTGCCCATAGGGTAAAGCGGGGTAATATGGACCCCCGGGGCATTATGGACCCCCCTTGTAACTTTTAACTGGGGATGGTAGGAGTATTCCTCCTATTGCTACTTGAAAGAACATCATTTGACAACTTAAATTCAGTTATTAACGGAGGTAGTGTCCTTAAAGTTATAAGAAATATTTTAAATTAAAATTTTCAACACGTTTTCTTCTTTATGTCAGTGATACTTTAAAACATCCCCATTTTATCGTGAGCCTCGGTCTGGAGGTTGTTACCATGGCAACATAAGGTACTTGCTTTCCCCATGTATCAGTACATGAATCAGATTCCTAGCTTACATCTAATTAAAAAACGGCTGGATAATTGGTGTATGTGTGATCTGGGTAATATGGACACCCTATATTCCCATGTAGAACATTTATGGGACGGGGCAATATGGACCATATGAGGTCCATATTACCCCGCCCTATTGCAAATAACAGGGTGGTCCATATTTGCCGACGCATGGGGTAATTATGGACCCTTTGCAAAAAAAGTTTGAAAGCCTATATCTTTTATTTGGTTAGAGATGAATGAATATCTTTTGGTCTGTACCTACCCATGAACCAAAGCTTCCAATTGATAATGAAAAGTCGTTAAATAATAAAATACAATTCTTGGAAATTACGATCTTGCTTAAGGGGTCCATATTACCCCGCTTTACCCTATCTATTTTAGTAATAAAGAGATATAATAGAAAGGAAGAGCTATTAGAATGACAATTTTCCAATTTAAATCAACGTGATTTCTTTTATTTAAGTTGACATTATGTAATCATTACACGCGACTGATTTAACTTTTTCAAATTAAACAATTAAATGTGCAAGTTGTGAAGCCAGTGTTTAAAATATTTAAAATTTAAAATAAAACCCGAACACCAAAATGATACATTTGATACATTTCCGTATTGTACAGCAATTGGTGTTATTTTTAAGATCAACTTTAGCAACATGCTGTTTACTGATATATCAAATACAAACTCGTTTACCATGGCTATCAAAGTATCTTTTATTCAAACTGACAGATTTAATCATTGCACGCGACTGCTTCAGCGACTTTAATAAACCATTAATGTGATTGTTTTGAAGCTAAAATATCTCATTTTTAATAAAAATAAAATCCCGAACACACATCTGATAAATTCCCGTGCACTTTGTGTTATTTCAAAAGGGCATATTGTGATCGGTATAGTCTCCTTCCCCGACTTACCTCAAGATAATTGATATTTTGTATTATATGAACCGTGACTAATCTGACATACAAATTTCATAGTTTTGATTTTGTATACATTTTTTCATTGTTATTTTTGTATTTTTTTTCATAGTTTTGATTTTGTCTATTTTTTGTTCGAAAACGGACGGAAATTACAGCACAGATAAGTTACTGTGATGATGCAAGCATTTGCTCATAACACCAAAACGCAAAATTGGAATCAATTGAAGGATATAATGACCCATGTGCATAGGGGATAGCTCAAATGATACCTAAGACATAAGATTGAGATGTAGGGATCGACCCTTCAAGTTGCCCTACCCGATTACAACATATTTTTCTTTGTTTCGTTTGAAGGGCCATCACCAAAATACTTAAATTTTAACATTCATTTGAATCCCGCATATCATTTTAATATGAGCGGTATATGCGCGGTAATTGCATACATTACAATGGTCCGTAGAGTACTGTACAAACTAGTTTCCAGTTACGGTAAAATATTAATACCTGTAGCGTATGAACGGGAAAGAAGTTAGTCAAAATATGGTACCAAAATCTGAGGTTTGATGGTGTGAAAGGTTGGTTGGATGCTAAGGATCGGTGGTGCCCCCTTTAAGTTCCAGGAGTCAGCGCTCTCCTGACTGATCCCAATTCTGTTACAACTATCTTCGTACCTCAGTGATTGACCAATAAATAGTGACTTTCTTCAATTATGATGTTACAACCAATCAATCTGAATGGGTGATGTCATGACCTAATAGATAGGTGCTAGATTTACATATAATTTTACAGAGTGTTAGTTAATATAAAAATTGGAAGCAAACATTAGTAAATACAAGAAACTGAATAACAACTCCAATAGAAGTTTCCCTAGAAAATATGCAAGTAAAATTGAATAGTGTTTTTAAACAACTGTTATCACGTAATTATTTCTAACCCATGATAAGCAATGGTTCATTGAGGAAATCGTATCTAACATCCTTGTCTTGATGATGAAGAGATAATTTCTTGACAACCCTGAGCCAAACAGTAAAATAATAGATAAGAGTCCAACTGACCAGATAAAATCATGTTTTGTTCACACTTGGCGAGCCTGTTAGTCGCTCTGCTGTGTACCATTATTAGAACAATTGAAGATACTCGTTATTAATTTAAACATATTGAAGCCACTTTAAAGTGTTTTATTAATTTAAGTAAAAACTATTTGCGTGTGCATGAGGCGAACAACAAGGTTGTTTCGATAATAGGTTTACTTTCCTGGAAACTCTGATACGATTTGTAATGAATCCAAAATGCATATAAAGTAATCCTATTGACTGGTTTATGCCTATCTAATCATTATTATTTAATAGAGTGAAATAGAGTTTAAATCAACCAAGTAACTTCGTATCTGAGAAGAATTTTATTACATGGTGTCTTATAATGGGTACCTACCATGGTAAATAGGGCCCGCAAGCAACCACCCAAGTTCAATCATCGCAGATTACTGGACATAAAACTAGCGTTACTTAGCAAGATTACATACTGAGGATTTCCCGGAAGGGCTCTTTCTTGAAGCTCTTAGTGCCGGACTCATTTTGCACTTAAATAACACAAAGGTTGAAATTTGCTTATTCTTTATAAACTTTGTAATGATTTTATATAAAAAGGATGTTATATTTGTTGATCATGCGATAAAGGTTGTATACGCTTATCTTTTTTAAATTTTTGTTTATTTTTTATTGCAATTTATTGCTCATTTAAAGATGTAAGAAAGAATTTGCAGTATTTATTCTGTGTAGCGTTCAATGCGTTGACCACATCATCCAACTATAGTGTTTTGGTAAAATAGTGGTCAGTGCATCGAACTTTGAGAACTTTGCACAAAAGAATACAATGGATAATAAATGAATAGACAAAGAATAAAAAAGAAAAGAAAACAAAAGCAATAAAAACTACAGCAAAACAAAACAAAAACAAACACAACAAAAAACAAAACAAAGCAAAGTAAACAAACAAATCACGTAAATATAAAGTGTGACCGATAGATATCTTTTAAGAAACCTCTTTCAGTAGAAGGTACTTCCATATACACTGAAAAATCATGCTGTGAGTATAATAAAAGTGGTAGAGTAAAAGCTGATTGGTTGATTATCGAAAGACAGGATTTGTTATTTGCTGAATTTCATATGCTTGTGATTATGGAAGCTATTTACACTCAACTAAACAAAATCGCCATGTGACAAATTATTCGAAGACTGAGCCGAAAGTTAGGAAACAAATCAAACGTTAATGAAGTTATGAGAACAATACTGGGGAGAGTAAAAATGTCTTAACCCTAGACGGTCCCTGTCCTAGGTTAACCAAGGTGGGGAGGAGGCAAAAGGTGTTCCATGTTTTATCTCTAGCTGAAAAAATAATAGCCACACAGCTTCGGCTTTTGTAGGACCTTTGTGCTTATTTTAGTAAGAAATTTGGATCGAGGGGAGGGAAACTTAAGTGCAACCTCTGAAATTCTTTTTGTTCCTTACTGAGCTATTTTCATTGTACATTATCATTTCCTTTCAGTTAGACATGTTACAGAACGGTTTGACTAGTTTAAAATACCAATGACTGTTAAAGCAACACTGCTAGCAATTATTAGAAATTAGAAGGGAAGCGGTGCCTTCAGTGAAGTTAATTGTGTTCAGAGGGCTTCATTCGTCAGTCGCAGGTTGTTCCTCAAGGATATTGAAAGCTATTGAAGATTAAACGGTCATTTAGGAAGAAAATATCTATATTGTACATGTTATAGCCATTGCACGGTGCTATGGTTTTAGCAATTGTAGCCAGTAGCAGGCTTATGTTAAATGGTGAAACACAAGATGGCGGCTGTAAAAACAACTACAGGAGATGCTATTAGCCAAATCATCCTCTTTTCAACATGGGCTCCCAAAGCATTGCTCTATTAAGTTAACTCCATTATATGCTTGATAGGACAAAAGCAAGATAGAATAAGCCTTAGGATTAAGACCAGGATAACATCAAAATTGCACATAATATTGACTTTCTACCTATATTGCTTGAATTACACTGTAGAATATTTTGTAAAATATCTTGAGAGTAATTTATCATCAATTTATTTTAAACCAAATTAAAATCTTAAAATGGGAAGTCAATTCTATAGCAAAGTGATTGCTAGATTATCCGCATATTGCCTTTTCTCTACTCACAAGAAATAGTTCCACGAGATTACGCTTCTAGTATATTATAATAAAGCAGAACGTTTGAAAACTGACGGTTTAGAAATTAGGATGAGTATACAAAATGCCTAAGGGTGTGAGAGTAAAAAAAAGAATAAGGTCAAATTTTGATTTCTACTGGCACATTTTCACAAAATATGAAATTTCTTCAATTTGCTCTCAAATGATAGTCTAGGCCATTGGAAGAACAGAGATATATTTTACACATAAAAATAACATACCCAAAAACAGATAGGGACATTGATATGAGGATAAAGACATCCAGGTATTTTGTAGGCCAACTTTTAAGTTTTCCATAACTTTAATCAACAAATGTGTATATTACATGAATATTATTGACTCGTACTCACTGATATTAAAACCACAAAGGTTATAGACCGATCAAACAGTGTGCATAGCGTGGGAAACATGCATACGGCGTGCGTGTTGTGTTAAAACGCCATTTTCGTCGTCTGCTGATTTAGCGTCGCCGGCGACGTTAAATTATAAAATCGTTCTGTTTACCCATAAGGAAGCTGATTGGTCTTAATCATTTCGGATGAGAGCTTTTGTATATAAACGCCTTACAACCATGCAAAAATATCGATTTTGAAAAATCTTGAGGGCGCACTATTTTTCAAATGTGCCAGTGTCTCTTTAACAAGGCGAAGCCGATTGAAATGGAACAGTTAAAAAACCTAATAATATATTTTGTACTGTTGGAAGAATATAGGCAGTACAAATTTTCTTTACTACCATGAAGTGGTAGTAAACAGTATGATATGGTTCATATCACCATGATCACTGCACTCATGATACTGGTCGTAACATCCATTATCAACTGTATAAACCAGATTTACGCTTTTTGACTTATTTAATCGTTAATTTTATGTAGATAACAGACTAAAATAAAACAATTATATTCCAATCGAATCATAGCGTGAAAAACTTGATAAACCCAAGAAGCAAATTCTCACAACCGCTAAACGTGCCGCGAGGCTTTGCGAGAATTGCATAATGAGAGTCGTGTCTGCTTCCTGAGTATAATATTAGTCTGTCTACTCTGGCTTTCACAGCTTTTCATTTGCATTAGTTAAATCATATTTCATCATGCTTGATATCATCTCTGATATTTGGAATCAATTCTTGTTTCTTGAATCATGTCCTTGACATTTTTAATTTTTGTTACTGTACAAGGTTCTAACTCTTTTGAAATATTGGCCATTAAAATCCAGGAAAAAAACTAAAGGAAATTTTACCGGAAGTAAAAACTTGTAGATGTCAAAACTGGAAGAAACCATAACATAATTTTAAAAGCTTATAATATTGGGATTCTTAAAATAGCATTATCTTTTAAAATTGTCAAATGTCAGTTACAAACCTTGTAATAATAAGCTCAGGGTTTCTTTACAATTCTATTGAAGAATCGTGACAAAGTTTTGGTCAAGTTTGTGAATAAAGAATCTAAATTAGTTTTTTTGCGTTATGCAATGTATACAATTTAAAGTCGATTTAAAAAAATACTTGGAAAAAAAGGAAAGTAGATCAGGATTAATAATGTGTGTTTTGCATACATATTGACAAAGAAGAGCCCCTTTTACAGCTCGGTGTTAATTTATCGCCAATTTTCACAAATATTGGCCCGAAATCAAAGTGAAAAATAGACCACCTTAAAAGTTCACATCATACTGCTGGGGCTGTTTTTAGAGTCATATTTCCTTAAAGCTGACCAAGAAGTTCAGCATTATTGGTGAATAACACGTAAAATCTGAATAAAATGTTCATGGATATACATGCCTATGATGTCCATATTAAAAAATATGAACATATAAATTGATTACAAAAGACAACGACGTAGAATTATGCCATGTTTTTTTCCGATGAAAACAGTTTACTGAATTCATATAATCCTATCCTAACCTACCCTGTAGTCAATAATACCTGATCAATCAGGATCAAGGAGTACTCTGTTGAATGTCCCACTATCCAGGGGAGGGGGCCACGAAATCCAAATTTCAGATGTCGCCATTGGTTTAACACGTAAAAGCGAAATCTTGACGAAAAATTCTGAATTTTTTATATGTTGTCAAGGAATATTTCTTATTTCAAAACCGTTGGAGTTGAAGAATCAACTCCACTGGAAGGGTTATTTCTGATTTTTTTGTATGAATAACGAACGAGGACGATGTCTTATGTGTGTCATGGGAACACCCATGACCGACCCACATCAAAGCACCCAAATTGGTTTGTGGTTAGCACTCAGTATTGCTGTCATTTCTTTGACATTATGAATGAGGCTTGGCGCCACCGCCTGCCACTATCTTATAATGGAGAAGTTCCTGAGCTTGAACATCACCTGCAGCTCAGTTGTATCTGTCTTGTATCTGTCTTTTTAATATTTACCGGGAATATTTTCTGTCTACGGATGGTTTAACAAGAATTAGCACACTACGAACCGTGAAATTGGAAGCAATTTCTTTCAACTTAATTATTCAACTCCGATTTCAATTCCCTTGTTAGCTTATATTTCCTCTGCGCTCTGCAACAAAGTTTGTGGTATTTATCTATAGCTCAAGCAGAGAGACGTTAGCCACAGATCTACACATGAGATGGGTACCGTTTGCCTGATGTGAACTACGTCCTGTCATGGAAGAGACCAAACGAAACTTGTCTTAAAGGAGGATGGCCCGATTTAAGGATATGAAGTTTTCATCTTGATAGATGGCCTTCACTCCAAAAACCCCATCGTAAGTTTCGCGCCGATATTTCAATCCGTTTTGATGCGAGAGCTAAAAACGTGATTTTGTAAGCCCCATAGAGTACTGTGTAAAATTAATATTGGTCGACCAAATGGGGCACTTTTTCGCTTCATAACTTTGCAACCAAACATCCTTTGGCGCTCTAAGATTTCACAGGGTAAATGAGAAAAATAGTAGCTTTCTCTGATACCAAAATGTTTGACCACTTCCGGTAGAAGCTGGGGCTTCTGGGGACGAGGCTATTAGCGATCGGGCCATGGACCTTTGAACGAAACTCGTCTCAAATAGATTCCTTGACCAATGGTCATACGAGATGTATTATTAAAAGGGGATGGCCCGACTTAAGTATATACAGTTTTCATCTTGATAGAATGGCCTTCACCCCAAAACCCACCTCCAAAGTTCGCGCCGAAATTTCAACCCGTTTTGCTGTGAGAGCTAAAAACGTGATTTTGTAATCAAAAATAGAGTACTGTGTAAAATGAATATTGGTCGATAGTTTGGCACATTATCGCTCATAACATCCAAACAAACACCTTTTAGCCCTAAGATTTTACATAGTAAACATGGTAAATGAAAAAAAAATAGTAGCTTACTTTAGATACCAACATTTTGACCACTTTCGGGGGTTCTGTGGACGTGGTCCTTCAAAGCAATGATACCACATTTCATAAGACAAACGCCCTCAATTTTTTTTTATAGATGTTGAGGTTTCGTACGGTGTGGTATTTATGTTTTTAATGATTTTAAACTCCTGTAAGCAAGTTAGGTTGGAAATGATCTATATGTCTTGAAATAACGATTTTATTGGCATTTCCGATCTTAAATAGTTCAGTCTTACAGGTAGAAAGATCTCTGATATTTTTTTTCATATGTTTGGCTTTGTTATTTAAAAGTGAAAATGGTGACCATTTTGAAGCATAAGACAACCTCTTTTGTTTAAGAGAAAATTTGGTTTGTCATTTTGCTTTGACATGTAGTTGCATACTACAATAGACTTAAAATCTTTCTTGTGGCAACACGGTTGCACATAAAAGTAATATAATCTTGAACTCTAAAGATAGGACACAAATACTCCGCATTAACTGATAACATACACCCGCGCGGTTCCGCCCATTTACCGTCATTCGCGACTGAATTCAAAAGGAAAGCTGAGAAGGGAATTTTGTTCGTCAGATTTTTGTTAAGGCACTGGAGAATATTCTAATCGTTATTCAGGCAGCACAAACACTATAGAACGAGCTTCGTTTACTTCACCTTATTCACACCCTGGGTGAATTTAAAATACTTTTATAGTTGAGCCTGGGAGAAAAGGGACTTCGATACCTTTATTCCCTAATTCGTAAACTCAAACGTGAATAAAGTATTTTCAATCGCGCCGCGCGCCCCTGAATACCTGCAAGGCAAAACATAAAATCATCAACACATGGGGAGCACCGATATTCGACTGGTAGACTGAGCGGACGTAAAATAAGGAAACGGTCGTACTTAACCGCCTCCCGCACTTCTCCTTACCCAAACCCTAATCGCCACAATAAATCAGTACTGCACCACTAGTCAAAGCTTTCACTGCCTACCGTCAAAAACCACCTATGATTTCTCTCTTTCTTGATCTTCTTCCAAAAACTCTTCTTGGCTGCCTGAAACAACACGTCCGTAGTCTAGGTGTCGAAATCAGTCAGTGAACATCATCGTCTCGCTTCACACTCCAGTAAAAATACCATTCCTCTGCAATACAATTCTTATTCAAATAGGTTGCTTAGCCCAAAGAATTGAAAATCAATTTATTCCCTAATTCGTAAACTCAAACGTGAATAAAGTATTTTCAATCGCGCCGCGCGCCCCTGAATACCAAAACATAAAATCATCAACACATGATTGTATTGGGGAGCACCGATCTTCGACTGGTAGACTGAGCAAACCAGTTAGTCGGCAGGTCACCCAAGTACTATTGTTCACACTAAAAATTGTTGGGCAGGTCATTTTACATGGGCTTTCACAAATACAATAGGCAAACGATCTTGCTATTGTCCACATTCCCTGCACACGTCTGCAGTTCAAATCGATGGAAGCTAGGCCCACGTTATAGCATATGCTAATTCAATTCCTTGATGCCATGCCCCGTATATGTAAGGTTTTACATTTTCCGTGGTCTTCGCTTTCTTAAAAGAGATAGAGAAACACGTACACCAGACTTTTTTGTAGCACCACAATTTCAATAATGATTTGGGAGTGCTTTACATTTTTGTGGATTCTAGAACTTCAGAGACCACGCTTTTTCCAAAATTAAAATTCGTCGCTTTTAATTCGTTTGTTTAACCCCCAAAACCCCTTTCACGGTCATTTTAGATCAACTTAGATATATAGTTGACTTCCGCAACAATAATACATGATTTCATAATGAATTCAGGTATTTGGACCTCAAATCAGGATATTTTCAAGAGCGTTTTATCACCAGCTATTGAGGTCACAGCGAGATTGTATGTCTTCCTCGGGTACAGAAAATAACTTCATGTTGGCGTGACCTCTAATTGACTGAACTCAACTCTCCCCTAAGTCAGATAAAGAACGGGGGGGACCCCATGAAAAGAAAGCAAATCAGCAAAACAAGAAAACTTTTATTCTTCTATCATACAGATAACTAGTGATTCTGTAAAATTAGAATCCCTATTAGAATACTATCCTAGCCCTAATAAGCATTCTTCAATAACAAAAATTGAAAATGAAATCTGTACAAAGAAACACTCAAAGTCCCAAATTGAGGGAAACGGGGCCATTCTATCTTGAGGGAAAACTGTCTTCACATACCCAACTTTTCAGTTTCGGACGTAAATTCCTCCCATGTTTTTTGAAAGAGACGGTCTGGAAGACTTCAGAATTAGCTGAAGCTGAGGCTTCCTCCCACTGCGAAGGCATGCAGCCCCAAATTTCTTAGCATCACTCCCACTGCAGGACAAAGCCTATCTGACAAGATTTCCAGACATCTAGTATATGATAGTTTGTTATGACTAAGTGAATAACTATAGACAACATATGGTATTCAGAGGTCCTAAACAGGAATCATCATCATCATCTTGTAATACTTAATGTCACTTGTAGAGAATATTTCTTGTGAGCGCAAAGCAGCCACCAAGTGCATGTCGGCGAATTTGTAGCTCCGATTATAACCCACGCCCCCTGGGTCTATAGATATCAGTTTTACTCTTTGTTATTAAAATGTTAATGTGAGCCGAACATATTGCAAATCACAACGTCTGATGTGAATTAGCTCGTCAAACCTAAGAAAAGCTGCATACGCAATTAACATCAAAGCACAAATCCTGATATAAGCAAATTTCGGACGAGCCAAATTGGAACAATAGCCCTTAGTATTTCAGGATAGTAAATAGGCTCTTTTTTACAATAGCCTTGACACAACACACGTTTTAATCCAAGGGGGTGTGAAATCATTCAAAACCCAGCGTGCCGTGCGGGCGCTGACATTTTGACTTTATTTGCACGGAATAATTATCAGTTGGGTGCTTGTATACACAACATAATGTCAATTCGATAAAACAATACGCCAAAAATATCAGTTGTTGGATGTTGGGTGCTATTGGGGTGTTTGAATTGTGTCCTACCCATGGCCACAACACGAATGAAATGACACGTCAGTGTCTTGATTTAAATAAACCGGCCTCAATGAATACATCTTTTTCACATAAAGCGCCACATTGCATTATAGAAAAAAGAGTATCTGAGCACAATGCTCCAAGGTACCTATTATTACACCTGGCCACCTCTAACACATACATTAATTTGTATCACTACACGATTAGTGTATATGCAAAGCGTTAAGCGGCACCCACAGTATGTCGAAGAAGCGGAGGAAGCTATTGCTTCTATTTGTTGGTACTCTAGGTTTCTTGGTGGTCGGCAAAACATGTCGAGACGGTGAATTCTAAAGATTACCGTAACGTTTGCCTATCTATCTAGATAGAACCTCTTTGTTTTAATCCTTGCAAAACTATATGAAGGAATTTTATATCACAAGGATGCACTCAAGACATAAGGGTCACAATCATATTTCCACTTCAGAGCGTAGAAAAAAGTTTCCCATTCTGAATGTGGGAAGCACCAGACTGATATAAGACAAGAAGTATTTGTAATGTCCTCACACTTGCAGGAACTTGAGATACCTGATTTGAGATGCCACCATCAGCCCAAGGTAGCAATGCTCTTATTATACATGTAAACAGTGTTCTTGGCCTTGGAAACTGCCAACACCTCAGTCAAACTAGATGAGATTCATCTGCATTGCATTTCTGAAAAAAACATAACATTATTATAATAATTGGCATACGAAGCTCATGAGTAACCCTTACAAAGTGAGGAGCGGACTCCGCAAAAATCTTAAGCTAGACAGTATGCCTATGATTCATTGATACAAAAGCATAATTAGCTTCACCATACGGCTGTGCTATACACATAGAATATCAGATGATACAAATTATAAACATCACACTGCATTCCCAAAATCCAACAACCCCCCTATGTATGATGCCTCTACAAGCAATTATACTGCACTCTGCTTTAAGAATGCAGATACCAATTTAACCTATAAGCTTAAATATACTGGGACTTCTAACTGGGAAACCAAATATGGATTTGTCTATACGGCATGCAGAGAAAAATATTTCCGGAATCCTGAATACGAATAACATTGAAAATCACTTAGAAGGGAGTACTCATCTCTGCAAAAAAAGTATCGGCCAGAGAAAAAGGCGGACGGCCAGTCACGGTACAATTAACGTACCAAAAGCCGAAAAGATTTTAAATGTGCTAACAACTCCATCAGGGAAATAGGCGGAACCAGTCAATGTTTTCGTCCTATACAATATCACTGAGAGAACTGCATTAAACTTGTTCTGAATTCGGGCACCAATATTGCGATGAAACTGGGTTAATTTGTATTATGTCATATGAAAAATCGTGTAGATGGTGTGAGGACCCAAACATGTGCAACAAAGTGAAAAAAATATAGGACTGACTCAAGCACAATCATCAAAGCTTCAATGGTCTAATGAGCAATCTGCGTGGGACATTCTGATCCCTTGGGACCCAGTGCAATCTAACTATATGAGATTCTCTTTACAAATGATTAAATGTCTAAGATCATGGCATGAAAAGAAACCAAGTATGCTTCCCCTTTGCCACACTGACACAACACATTTATATCAGTCGAACATCTTCATGTCCTTACCAGACAAAACTGTGTTGAAATGCTCGCACCGAAAGCTCTACAGCTTTAAGCTCTCTCCATGTTGAGCTCTTTCTCTGCTCTTCATCAGTCCAATTCATCTGCAGCTTGACGTATCCTGTTCCATAATCCAGGGAACCACATACCGTCTGGTAGGCATCAGCATAGAAACCCACATGC
>JAMKCH010002212.1:0-38140 GCA_023653785.1 Ophioderma brevispina | reverse complement strand
TTTAGTTTCATATCCTTATTTCACTGTTTACTTTTGTCTTAATAAAAAAAAGGAGATTTTTAAACCCCTTTTGGCATAACTAGAAAATTGAAAAGCATTTTAGAAGGAAATCTTAATTTCAAAGTTGGAGGCATTCTAAAAGCCTATTTTCAACTTACACGAAAACAGAAAACAGCATTTAATTACCTCTGGAAACTGTTTAAATTGTTTCTTTGTGGATTTTTACAAATGTACCCCATTTTCATTTCATTTCAGTTAAAGGTTTATTAAAAAATTTTTGCTTGTTTTTATGAAAAATCAATAGAAAGCGCTTGGAAATGAATTCCAACATTTTAAAATATTATACACAAAGAAATCATTATAGTAAAAAGAATATCGTTATAAAGGCAGTAGATCATGAAAAACAAAATCATTATAATAAAAATTACACAAAAAAACTACCACACCACTCACACAATTAACCACCAACCACATTCCCACACTCACTTCTAACACATAGCCACACAAAAAACACATATACCATTCCAAACGCCATTCTACCCAAAGCAATCACCAGGACATAAATTCACATAAAAACATTCTAGAACGATTAACTTTAACAACTTTGGTCATTGTACAATTAGTCATGAACAGTAGTGGATTTGTTTGTAACGATCTGTCCTAAATTTTGGCAGAGAGCAGATTGTCTGAGTTTCGTAGTTCGCTTGCCGTTTGTTATGGTGCCTCTCCCTAGGTGGCACCAGTTGTTGAAGGCTCAGAACTCAAGAAGGAGAGAGAGAGTTGAGGGAAACCCAGACAAGTTGTTCAAGTATATCATGTAAAGCCTGAAGATTTGCACAGCTCAAGAGCTTCACTATAAGTAGAATAACCTTTGCCAAGTATTGCTCTGCACTGCCCTTTTCTGGATCCGTTCAAGAGCGAAATCTTCACGAACAGCAAGCCCAGGGTGCCACACAGGGCAGCATGATTAAGCAATTTGGGCGAACGAAATCCAAGAATAGATGGTTCAAGATCATCGTTGGCAAGTTAAAGTGTTTAAGGAGCTTTAATAAGTACAGTCTAGAGGTAAGCTTTCTTAAGCACCTCACAGTTATCTACTCCATGGTAGGATCTGAAAAACTGACATAGACCACCCAGGTAGTTTGCTACCGAGACCTCTTGAATGTGGAGTTGTTTGATCAAATTGTAAGAGCTTGAACCTCATCGTGTTTCTTCAGAAAAGAACTTTTCTGTGGGCACATTTAGAAAGGAGGTTCAATTCATATGGTTATTCTTGTCCCAATCACTGAATTCTCAAGTGGTCTTCATTGGCTGAAGGTTTATCCACGTGATTCTGGTCGCCCTAAGGCAGGAAAGACACATAGGGATCACTTTGCCACTGTAGTTGTCTGTTGTTTTGGAATGAGGTCTGTTTGTTGACCGTGTCTGTTATGTCTGTTGTTGGTGTGAAAAAGGGTTAACATTTGCAGTAATATCCAAATTCTTTGATGGATTTTTAAACCAAATTGGGTCACAGGCGCGCAACATGGCATCCCCCATTTTGATGAGGTCAAAGGTTCACATGCCAAGGTCAAAGGTTCATGTGAGGGGTCAGTTGTAAAAAAAAAGAGCCTGAAAATGTTAAAATGACCTCATTTGAAAAGTTGGAAAGTTCAATGGAACCAAACTTGAATCATAGGTGCAACATGGGATCCCTCATTGTTGATGTTGAAGTCAAAAAGGTCAATCCCAAGGTCAAAGGTAGTGAGGTTTCAAGTTGTAAATGGGCTGAAAATGTAAAATTGACCTCATTTGAAAAGTTGAAGTTCAATGGAACCAAACTTGAATCTATGTGCAACATTTGATCCGCTCATTGTTGAATGAGTCAAAGTCACATATCAAGGTCAAATGCCAAAGTTCCACATATCAAGGTCAAAGGTCACATACTCAATGTCAAAGTTCATGTTAGGACTATCGATTCACTAACCGCGACGGCAGGCTACACAAGCGGTTCGAGGACCGATGTATTTTTTTTCTCTAATTTTGGAGCCGAACATGTTACAGATGTGAAACAAGGTATCTTGCACCACTCTTCATATTATAGGCAGAACTAAATTTGAAAATGTGGATATTGCCCACTCGAATCAAGTTTCTCTTAAAATTATCTACTGCTGGTCAGGAAAAAATCATCCCACCCCAGCACAACCCAACAAAACCCGGATGTTTTCTTAAAGGGATTAGCCGCGATAAGCGAGAAAATCGAAATGTAGAAAGCATGTTTTTAAACTTTAAATCAGGGAAATTTTTTAATGAAAAAATTAGTAAATAGATAAACAGCAATGGCATCCACAATTCTACATTAAATAGCTGCATTGTGGTTTACACCAGTACAGAATAAACAATATAAATAATCTTTGGGGGGGGGGGGGGGTCGTTGAGGTCAAACTGTACAGGTCAATGGTGCACAATAATCATTCTTAATAAAAATCTTTGGATCTTTACAGAAGAAAGGCTTTTTTTTGATCTCAAATCGGATTTTTGATACTACGCACGTAATCTAATATACGAACATATAAAATGCACCGGCTTTTGTCTTTATAACAGATTTTCAACCACCACTTTCAGTTATATTTATCACATCAATGCCCAATTAACAAAATAAATCAAATATGAATTTTGGATGATTTTTTCGATGTTTTTCGATCAGCAAATCGCGCTGCTTGGTCCTTGAATGCATTCAGAGTCATTCATGCTTTCATGTCGAGCAGAACCCTAACTTTCTGGAATGATTTTGGGGACATTCTCAATTACTCTTAGTCTTTTCATTTAGCCAGGGCCGTACGCAAGACTTATTTTGGGTGGGCGGGACCTTCAAAAAAGAAGTGGACCTTTTTTTTTAGAAAAGTGAAACCCTTTTTGATGCTAACAGCGGACATAAAACCAACCGAAAACCCCCCCCCCTCTAAAAAAATGTCCTTTTTGGACTTTTTGAAACATTCATCACCAAAAAGTGGACTTCCCCCCATGCGTACGGCCTGCATATTAGCTCCTGAAAATGGTTTTAGGTCAAAATGGATAATTGCTTGCATGCCTCATGCATGCATCACCAAGTACATACCAAAGAATATTCAAAGGATGAAATCTGGTGACATCTGGCTGTCCATGGGAGACAACCGGACCGTTTCAACCAAAGAGTCATAGTTTCATTTTTTGGGTTATGTGGTAGTTTGGCATTGGTTGATGTGCTGGCAGACAAGGTCTTCATTTTCCCTTAATTAATGGAAGATCCAAATATTTTAATCAATGTCAGCAATGTAGCATTTTGCAGGTAATGTACATCAGTTACCTTGTAAGACCCTTGTGAGTCCTTTCCATGTAATACTTTGCCAAACATTTTGTGCGGTAGCCAGGGGAGTGCAGAGGAGCCTGCGCGCAACCCGGGGTCTGAAAAACTGCAGTGAAATATGTTCTCAAATTGCACAAAAAAAAAAAAGAAAATCTGGAGGCTCTTCCTGGCCACCAACTGCACTCCTGCCCCAAAACCCCTGCCGGAGGCATTAGGCAGCCCACTGGAACTGCCATTGTGGTTTGGATTTTCCCCAGGATGCGCACCCAGGATCGAGATCATGGCTATGCGCATGCAAACATCATCGATCCTCCACCATATCTGTCATGTTTCTTATGCAAATGTCAAGGAACCTCTCTGAAGACAACCTGTGTAACTAACCCGTCGATTATTGAAGTCCAAGCAAAATGGAATCATGTCTAGCAATCTTTCATATATACCGTGGTTTGCGGAAGCTATTCCTAGTTCACCATATTTAAGCTCTGCTTCCAGTTGCCAAAGTCAAAGCTGTCACATCCGGGGGCATGACCTGTTTAGGCAGGGTCACAACTGTATATAGATACCCCATAACAGATAGGGACATTAATAATAAGAGGCTAAAGACATCCAGATAATCAACAAATGTGTCTATGACACTTGTATACACTTGTACTCATTGATATTAAAACCACAAAGGTCACAGACTGGTCAAACAAGGTTGATGCCGTGGGAATCAAAGATTCAAAATTTATTTTCATTCATACATAAAAATACATATAAACATATACACATACAATGAATGAGGAAAATGCTCAATAGGCCTAAACAGCCTGAAATGAGCATCACCTGAAATTAACATGTTGCCTACAAAACAATAGATGCATACAGCATGGTTAATACATACAAACACAATACAACGTCAAACCAGCAGCCAGTTAACAAAAAACTATGCAAAGAAAACATCAAATGTGATACCGCATAAAAATTGATAATCTGAAGGTAATGATCCAAACAATAACTGAGGCATGCATTTTCTTGGGTTTATTTGTTTATTTCTACTAGGAGTAATTTACAATATTATTTCATAACCACCAGACAAAATAGACATCAACTTGACTAAATGCACTAGCACATCAGTGTAACTTGTAATTTTTCATCCTATGAAAGATTGTGTGTGTGTGTGTGTGTGTGTGTGTGTGTGTGTGTGTGCGTGCATGTATGATAGTATACTTGTATGTATGCTTACCTATCTGAAGTGTTTAACTTGTGGATGTTGAACATTTCCCAGCCTTGTGGAGACCAAGAAAAGTAACATTACAAGCTAACATGTCCACAAATCTATTTCTTAAACCTGTGAAAAGTGACAATTTTATTGCTGATTCCCTGGGTTTCATTTTTAATTGAACCCAGTATAGGGTCATTTCACGAACGGGGCCTCAAATGTGACATTGCGATGGAATTTTCAAATATTGTATCAAAGAGTGGAAGACTATTTGATGACACTATTATCATAACTTCATCTGTGGTTTGGAAGGAAATTTGACGCTTCAAACATTTATACTTGTTTTTGTCTGGAAAATTTTGACAAATTCATGTCACGATGTAACGGGGGACACCATGGGACAAACCACAACCTCTGCGGTCCTCTTTCAAATTAATCACTTGTGATATATCAAGCTTTAATTTAAGTCATGCTCCAATTCAAATCGGCCATAACATTCATAGAGTAATAGTGTACCAAAATGTTGTAAGAGGAAGAAATGTGGCCCGATGTACAAATGTCACACTGGGGACACCATGTTACAATGTAACAGCAGCTGAATACCTTCTACGATAACATTTAAAGCAACCTTTTAAGTTTTGGATAACTTATTTTGACCAACTGGTCATTATTTAAAGTGTCAACGAGAAGATTTCCCATATCAGGTGGCCCTAAAACCAAAAGTAGATTTTTGCAGGTTCATGCAAGCTTCCATCAAAATATTCCCCATCTGAAAGATTAACTGAAAATGAGTGTTTGGTACAAAACTTGTGAAATTTCTGCTAATTTCGTATAGGAGCAAATACAAAATTCAGCCTTGTTTTATATTGAAATATACCAAATCAAAATCAACCCATTTTTCTCTCTTTCAAGACATTTGTGTGCCAAATACAAGTAAGAAATCTATTGAAGTCTAATCAATAAGAAATTACTATTACGACAAAATATTTGGGGGGCTGCAAAATCTCTCGTTTCACTTTAAAAGAGACAACTCTACTGGCACATTTGAAAAATAGTGCGGCCCTCACGATTTTTGCAAAATCGATATTTTTGCCTGGTTGTACGGCTTTTATATACACAAGCCCTCACCCGAAATGATTAAGACCAAAATCCCTTCCTTATGGGTAAACAGAAGGATTTTTATAATTTAACGTCGCCGGCGACGCTTAATACAGCAGACGACGAAAAGGCGTTTAACACAAGAACACCACGCCGTATCCATTTTTCCCACGCTATGCAAACTGTTTTATCGCTATCACTTTGTGGTTTTAATATCAGTGCTTACGAATTCAAAAATATTCATGTAATATAAAGTTATGGAAACTTTAAAAGTTGGCCTACAAATTACCTACCTGGATGTCTTTTATTCCTCTATCAAATGTCCCCTATCTGTTTTTTGGGTATTTTTATTTTTCTTGTGTAAAATATATCTCTGTCTTCCAATGGCCTAGACTATGATCATTTGAGAGCAAATTGAAGAAATTTCATATTTTGTTGAAAATGTTCCAGTGCCGCTTTTAATCAACAATCATCTACCATTATACATAACTTAAGTTGCAAAGGAGGTTTAATGATGTAACGAGGGTACAACCGAGGTCCAACTTGTGAAATGACCCAGTAAACGCGTTGCGTATTGACATTATTTTGAAGGTTGAAGCGCTCGCATCATACTACTGCGATTTTTGCTACATTGAGGGTACCGCCTGCCAACATTGCATCTTGTTGCGTATGTTTGCTGCGTTCAACCGGTTGTTCAGCTTGTGGTCCCACTGGGTGGTGGTGGGTGGTCTTTCCTGTTGAAATCTAAGAGCCATTAAGGATCCGGAAATTGGGTTCAAAGAGACCTTATCATTATAAAGCTTTTAAGAATGAGAATAAGGTATGATTTTTGGGAACCGGTTCTCTTACAAAATTGCAATCATTATTTGTGCAGGAATAACTCGTGCCGCCAGCCTTGTTCTTCCACTTAAAAGAATGGTATCACCTTGGTTTGAATTTGTCATAAAGAGAGTACCGGTTCCCAAAATCATACCTTTATTCGGATGTTTCCATAAGGTGACGCCCTTTTCTGACATACTTTTCTGACACCCTATGAATTCGGAAACCTTAACGGAATAAACCACCTAAACCGTGTGGTTTATTCCGTTAAGGTCCGTTAAGGTTTCCGAATTCATAGGGTGTCAGAAAAGTATGTCAGAAAAGGGTGTCACCTTATGGAAACACCCCCTTTATTCTCTAATTAAAGAATAAAACAAATAACAAAATGCATTCCATTTAAAGTGGCCCATCACCCTTGAACAGTTAAGAATGAGTATCAAACTGGATCATTTTAACACCAAGAACTAAACACATAATTGTGCTGGAGCAAGGTTATCAGTCCTAACTTGGATAATAATTTGTTCCATGTATATCCAAAGTAATTGTCCAAATCCTCTATTACCTTTTGTAGGCAACTGATGACAAAATGAGTGGGAAAAGGAAGAAGACTGAAGGCCAAATGACCGGAACTTCATCCAGTAAACCTGGTAAGTAATCCAGTAGCATCAGAAGAACTACAGAAGGATGATCACTGGAGGTGCAGACTTTGAGGGACGACTTCAAACGCCTTGTGCTGATGGTGGTAAAATTTATGTTAAAGCAATAATAGCACTTTTTTTTTTAAAGAGCACCCCCAATTTTCCAAAAAAGTTGAGATTTTTACATGGTTGCATTGGTAGCTGGCTAGTAAACTATACCTGTGAATGGTTAAGCTTGAAAATGTCTAATGTGTTGCAAATGAAGGAATTTTGTAATTAGAATATTTAATATTCGGAGATCTCCGATAATAATTGAACGGCTGTTGGAAACGGCCTCCCAATATGAAATAACTGGGAAATAGCGCCATGTACGTGTGTACACTCACCCATTTGTTGTTTTATTGGTTCAGGCAAGTCAAGTTAGAGGTTATTTTCTTGAGGTGGCACTATTTCATCATGGATGGACATAAACTTAACATTTCCAGCTTTGCTGTTAAGTACAATCTGGGATCCCAATTTTAATTTAAAAATCGCTTATTTTTTTATGATAAATACGCATTTTTGAGCATTCTCGTTTGCAGGTATAGTTTCCTAGACAATTACCAACATAACTGTGTAAAAATATCAAATTTGGAAAATTGGAGGTGCTCTTCAAAAAATGTGATGTTATTGCCAGGCGGTGGCGGCCAAGCTTCCTTCATAGCGCAAAACTGCCGAACGAGTCATTGGACGAGCCTAAACAGTTGAAGTCACTGTACGCGTTTATAAATAGATCAGTGAGTGGCCAGTGGGAATTTCCGTATGGAGCCGCGGCCGATCTATATTGCATTGCTTTAGTCGGTGGTGCATAATTGTGCTGCAAAACTATCATCAAATCTTTTTAAAAGACTGGACATGAGAGGATTGCTACATGCAAGTCAACGAATCATTCCACGGTGGTGCATAGGCTACCTGGTACATGGTCCGCAGCCCCGTCCGCATCTATAAATAGTGGTGACCCTGCGATTGAACATGGGGTCAAGCGAGCCTCGTTCAAAATGGATCCCGTTTGTACTGTTATTCATACAAAAAAAAATACTTACACTGGAGTTGATTCTTCAACTCCAACGGATTTAGAGTGGAAAAATATTGATATTAAACATATTTTCGACTTTAGAATATTTGTCAAGTTTTAGTGATTACGTGCTAAACCTATGGGAACGGCAAAAAGGACACTATCTTGGCCGGCCCCCCCTGGTTATTGCTTTAACTATCATAACTCTAGAGTGAGCCCTCAGTAAATCTGAAGCAAAATTTAGGGGGGGGGGGGAAATTTAGGTATTCCCCTTGCCCCAGCAATATAAAAGCTTTTTCAACTCAAGTCGGAATTGTGATATGCACGTATAGGAATTACAGAATCTGATGAAAAGTACTGCCTTTTCTTTAATACACGGAGTTCAAGACAACCACTTGCAGGTTATGTTAGCACATCCATGCCAGGAACAAAAAATACAAAACATGAATTTTGATGATTTTTTTTAATATTTCGGATTAGCAAATCACTGCTTTTCACTTTAAGATGCATGCTGTGGGAATAAACTCTGGCGTGTATTTGCTTGTGTTTAATGCCGTTTCAGTGTCTTTTGCTTAATTAGTGTCGCCGGCGACATTATAAAATTGTTCGGTTTACCCGTAAGCACGCTGATTTGGGCTTAATAATTTCAGGTGAGGGCTAATGCATTTGCATGCTTTACCATCATGCAAACATATCCATTTTGAAAAATCTAGAGGGTGCACTATTTTACGAATGTACAAAAACTAACCTTTGAAAACACAACCACCCAGTCAAGGCCTACATGATGGTATATGATATGTATACTCGTAGATGACATTTTAAGAAATGTCTGAAATCCTTAAAATTTCCAAAAATAACAGGATAACCTCCCCCTTAGTTTTGCCCAAATTTAGGCTGAAATTCCCCTCAAAAAAGAGGGAAGAAAATGCATATTTTGGTTCATATTGTCCTGCTTTTTTGAGTCAGAGGAGGAAACTTGCCCCCCCCCCCCAGTCAGTATGCCACTGAGAGGGTCAAAGTTTCAGATCATTTTAAAACACCAGATAAATTACCGACTGTATTCCTGCTGATCCCATTCTTGAAGAAAAAGAAAGCAAATTGGCAAAAACCTGGGTGTCTTGCAATGTGAAGCTGCTTAGAAGTCATCTTAACCCCCGGTTTACCCATCTCACATTGTTAATCACTTGGTTGGAAGTATTTTTTTGTGTCGCCTACAAGGATTGCAGGAAGCGACACCTACCAGTCCACAATTGTGTGGCTGTGTTTTCAAAAGTTAGTTTTGACCCCAAATTTGGCAAGAGATTTTATGTGTGGAAGATGCGAGAAGGGAGCTGGAAGGATGGTGGAGGAGGAAAAGTTGTGTGATGAGGTGGAGTCGGTGAAGGAGTTCACATACCTAGGGAACAAGGTTAGTGGGGGTGGTGGATGCGAGGTGGCTGTGACAACTGAAGTTTAGGGAATGTGGAGAGTTGTTGCAAGGGAAAAGATATCCTTTGAAGATGAAAGGAATGGTGTATAAGAGTTGTGTGAGATCAGTGATGCTGTATGGGAGTGAGACGTGGTGTCTGAGCGAAAATGAGATGGGGATTCTGAGGACGACAGAGAGAGCAATGATGAAAGCGATGTGTGGTGTGAAGTTGATGGATAGGATGAAGACTGAGGACTTGATGCAGATGTTGGGTTTGGAAAAGGCGATGGACCGTTTGGGGAAGGCGAATAACATACTTTGGTATGGGCATGTGTTAAGGAAGGATGACAAGCATGTCTTAAGAAGGGCTTTTGAGTTCGAGGTGGGACGTCCGAGGAGGGGACGTCCAAAGAAGACATGGAAGAAGCAGGTGGAGGAGGAGAGTAGGAGGGTTGGGGTGGGGATGGAGGATGCATTGAATCCGGTGAAATGGAAGGAAGGAGTAAGGGCGGTTGCTGCAAATGTGAGGTGAATCCGGCCGCCCCCGTTGACGGGGACAAACTGGATTTAAAACTTTGGTTTACTACTACTAGTTTTGTAGAAGTAAAATTTCTACAGAAATTGGGTTATAGATGCCCTTTGGGAATCCTCATATGATGAGATTAAGGGTCACATATCAAGGTCAAAGATTATATGAGAAGTAAAAATGAGCTGAAAACATAGGTTTCATTTGAGAAGTAAGTTCAATTTCTACAGAACTTGGGTCAGATGCCCCTTGGGAACCTTCATATGATAATGCGGTCAAGGGTCACATACCAAAGTCAAAGGTCATATGAGGTCATTGTAAAATGAGCTGAAAATATGGAACTTACATGCATCATGAAAACCTTATGAACCATATGATATTAAGGCCAAAGGTCATTTGCAAAGGTCAGAGGTCATCCTAGGTCAAGTTATAAAATAGGAGTGAAGGAAAGGTGGATTGTGAAAGCATGCAACATTAGGGGTTTCTGAGACCCTTAAGATTTGTAATAAGCATTTAAAACTGAGAACTGCTAATTACCATTTGAGAACAGGGATCTGCATACTAAAACATCTCATTTACCATTTATGATTATGTTCCAGATGGTCTATCAGCAAAAGATGTTATCAAAACTGAGGACCTGGTAGGTTTACGCCAGCATATTGAATCGGGAAATGCAAGTTTGGAAACTCTAAATTTACTGGCCCAATTAGGAAAAGTGATGAGAGAGAAAAACAGCATGACCGGCAGTGTTTCAGAGAAATTGCAATCTGATCATGGAGCCCATCAAAACCAGCCATCAAGTACAAGCTGGCCTTCAACCAACCAGGCAAACTTGCCTGCAACCAATCAGGCAATCTTGCCTGCAACCAACCAAACAAGTTATCCAGCTACCAACCAATCAATCTATTCTACAACCAGCCAGGACAACTGGTCAGCAACCAGCCAGGCAAATTGGTCAGCAACAGACCAGACAAACTGGTCGGCAACCAGCCAGACCAGCTGGCCAACAACCAGCCAAACCAGCTGGCCAACAACCAGCCAAACCAGCTGGTCTGCAACCAGCCAGGCAAACTGGTCTGCAACCAGCCAGGCAAACTGGCCTGCAACCAGTCAGACAAGTTGGCCTGCAACCACCCAGACAAGCTGGCCTGCAACCACCCAGACAAGCTGGTCTGCAGCTAGTCAGCCAAGCTGGCCTGCAACCACCCAGACAAGCTGGTCTGCAGCTAGTCAGCCAAGCTGGCCAGCAACCAGCCAGGCAAATTCATCAACAGACAGCCAAGCAAGCTGGCCAGCAACCAGCCAAGCAAGTTGGCCAGCAACCAGCCAGGCAAGCTGGCCAGCAACCAGCCAAGCAAGTTGGCCTGCAACCAGCCAGGCTAGCTGGCCTGCAACCAGCCAGGCTAGCTGGACTGCAACCAGCCAGGCAAACTGGCCTGCAACCAGCCAGGCTAGCTGGCCTGCAACCAGCCAGGCAAACTGGCCTGCAACCAGCCCGGCTAGCTGGCCTGCAACCAGCCAAGCAAGCTGGCCTGCAACAAGCCAGACAAAATGGGCAGCAACCAGCCAGGCAAATTGGTCTGACAACCAGCCAGGTTCAAACTCAATCAGGACACCAAAATCAAACAAGGGAAACCTGCCCATTGGTGGGTAATGTAAGTTACAATAATGACATCTGGAGGAAACACAAGGACCAGCTTTGTCTTCAGTGGCTGTAATTACAACATCTGTGTCAGGCACAAGTAGAGACAACACATGGCCAGCTGTCATAAAAACCTCCAAAATTATCAAACAGGCATTTCAGGACCTCCAAGCAATTTGCAGTGAGCAATCTTGAGACTACTGGCAACTTGCTGTCACATGATGCCATGAGTGGTACAAAACAAACTATTCCAATGTTGACACAAGCCAACCTCTACACAACACCACCCCTCAACACAAACACAGGCGTTAACTAATTTAACACCTAATCAGAGGAATTTAGCGAAGGAATGGGGACACAATACCAATAAGTGGTCAGAGGGATTTATGTTCAGAATGGCAAACACTTGGAACAGGAAATTAAGGCCAGTGAACAGATGCAAGTAGGCCAAGCAAGTGATGCAGTATCTACGCTACGAGCATGAAACGGAAACGTGATGGCAATTGAGTGCTTCTGCTGAGAGTGATGTGAGTGGTAAACAAAGGAAGATATCCGGGGAGGTATGTTTGATTTCAAAACTTGTACTGTTATGACAGTTATAATAAAG
Organism: Ophioderma brevispina; assembly: GCA_023653785.1. Lineage (NCBI taxonomy): Eukaryota > Metazoa > Echinodermata > Ophiuroidea > Amphilepidida > Ophiodermatidae > Ophioderma > Ophioderma brevispina. Next base: position 25,822 of record JAMKCH010002212.1, on the reverse strand, counting down.
GTACAACGAGGAGAGTGTATCATAATAGTAATTCATAATAGATGAGACACTCAATAGATTTTTACCTTGTTTTGATACAGAATATCTTAAAAGAGAGAAAAAAAAAAAGCTGTGATTTTGATTTGGCCTATATTTCAATATAAAAACATAGGCTGAATTCGTATTTGCTACTATACGGAAATTAGAAATTTCATTAATTTGTGTTACCAAAGAACACTTCTCAGCTTAATCCTTTTAGATTGGAATAATTTTTTATTAAGCTTTACATCAGGGCAAAAATCAGTACTTTCGAATTATTTTTTAGGGACACCTGATAGGTAAAAGCTCTCGTTGCCACCTTTACTGTGTGTGTGTGGACATCAGTGTCACATGATTTGTGCAATTGTTTCCTTTTAAGCACCTTTTTTTTTTTTATTTTGCCAACATTTTCTGGACAGTTGTAGGTATTTCAAAGAAGCATGGGGGGCTTATATTAGACACTCCGTTGAATCAAAACCAATGAAACACTCCCATGCATTTATTTAAAGTTCAGTGTAAGTGATCTGGGTAATAATAATAAGAAAAGGAAATTCTTGTATATTTGACTGCCCCCATTTATCCCACAATGCATCCACAATATTAATCATCATATCAAATTGTATATAAGTGACAGGGACTTCAAAATTATTGAATCCTATTTGAGTATGGACTTAGTTTTGTTATTAAACCAGTTAAACGGATGATGCATTACACAATCTTTTAGTGACAAAGGCAACATTTATAGCCCATGTGTTAAGAAAATATTTATTGGCAACCAATTCAATTGAAGTCAGTTTTAAAAGAGGCACAGCTATTAAAGAAAATGCACCCGCCCCCCCCCCCCCATGTTTTTATATCAGAATACTTGCCAATATATTAAATCATATCTTAAGTGAATTACCTGAGAAAAACGGTCATGATGTAAAAAAAAATCATTAGAATATGTTCGTCCTGATAACTGAAAATCCAACCATGTTTATATCAAAAAATTACTTAGTGGGGGACAGTAGGAACAGATCTAGTGAGTGTGCAAAGCCGGATAAAATTGTGAATTTTGAAAACAAAGTACCTTATACAATGTGATAATCAAAACTTTGATGGAAGCACTTGCCCCATCCCTTTCATGGCCCCAGCCTTGGTTTTCAAGGTTAAACAGGGGTATTTTTTTAAAATGTTCCGATTGTGTTGAAAAGCAACACCCATGATGTCAGTCTGGGTACAAGGATTCCTAAAAGGTAGAGTTTATACTACCTGTGACTTTATAGTTTAGGATATTATGGGGTAAAGACTGTAAAAATGGTTAAAAAAAGTCATTTTGGTTTGTACAGGCGTCAAAAATTAATAAGTTGCTCAGTTTTGTAAAGGTGGTTCAAATTGTGGGTTGCTCATAGAATGGAAAAATATAGAATAGTTTTGACTATATTAGTGTCTGGTTATTAACCAAAATGGCGAATAAAAGTCAACAGCTATTGGCAGCTATTGGAATTCTATTGACCTGTGACTATTTGTTGATAACGTGAAAACTAAGCCTTAACATATAGGCAACAAAGCTATTCCTTATTTCAATCCTTTTGCTAGGGAAATAATTGCAAGCCACATATTAACTGAATCAAAGCAACTTTTAAACTTTGACCAGTACAAACCCCCCCAAAATTGACTTTTTGACCATTTTTACAGTTTTACCCCTAAACCCGGAACTATAAGCCATTAGATAGTGTAAACTAACCTTTTTGGAATCATTGTGACCAGACAAACACCATGTGTGCCTTTTTAACACATTCAGAACCATTTTAAATTTTTGACCCCTGATAACCTTGGTGTGAAACCCAAGCTGTGGGGCGGCCTTAAGGGGGGTTGGCAATGCTTCCATCAATTTTATGGATTACAATGCCTAAAGATACTTTGTGTGACAAACACTCACAATTTTATCGGAAGCGCACACTTTTACACTACAGTCCCTCCCCTGCTAACTTTGTTGTGTTTTTTTTCAAATGCAGGAGAAATTTGTATCCCAGAAAACCTTGTGTCTTTAATGAACAGGCTCAATTCCTTCACGAACCTATCTAATAGTTTGGAGGATTCAAATCAAAAATGGCCTGCTTTACATCGTAAATTGACTACCTAGTTAGGAGGTACACATACCTGCAGCCACGAAAGTAAATGGGAAGTCCTAGCTCTTGAGCTCTTAAATTAACCCCATGTAATGCTCCCGGGTAATGCTTGTGTTTTGTCTCCATCTTGGTTGTGCCCGAGGAGAGCAGTGGTGTACATCCAGAATGTTTCACAACCATGTAGGGAAAGAAAACATTAAGAGGGAAAGGACTGGACTCAGCAAAAATGGACAGTTTCTAAGCGACTTCCTCCCCATCTATGCCCATGGGGAGCATCAAAGTAATAATTTCGATCTGGGTTGCAGTGCTAAGTATTGCCAATACATCAGTCACATTTCTACTGCCAGTTAAACGGTGCGTGTGTACGATTCTGTAGGCACCCCCCCCCATTTGCCAGAAGTAGTTGATTTTGATATCAGATGAAAAGGCCATATTTTTCTCATTGTTATTCCGGAAAATTTTGAGGCCTCAAATCCATTTCATTACACAAAAATATAGACAAAAACCTGCCATTTTAATGGTTTTGACCGTCCATATTAGCACAGTATTAAATAGGTTTGCAATATGAATTATTGCTTCTACCATTAAAATCTCTGCCACGTTTGTTTCCCATGGTAATTAAGGGACATATGTGCAAGTGTTCAAGATCTATATTCGGGAGAGAACACAATAGACAAATCAGAACAAGAAACCTTTAAAGCCACCACTACACTGTCCTTTGTTGAATTTTTTTTTGCAATGCTTGTATTGGAAATTGTTGGTTGTAAAATAAAGTTCAAGAAGGACCGTAGCCAGGAATTTATGCTGGGGGGTGCGGAGGGGGTGCGGATTTGCAGAGTTGACCTTTTGGCCAACAAAGCCAATTTTTTTCGGCTCGATACAGCTCGCCGGTTAACCCAATTTTTCACCGTCGTCTCCAAATTTGAAGGGGGGGGGGGAACGGTAACACCCTCGCAGTGTTGAGGAAAACAGGTATACTAAAACAACCAGCCATGAGTAAAGCAATAGTATTTAACCGCTGATTGTCATTCATATTTTTGAAACCCCATGCTCAAACAATCATTGAAAAACAACAAAATTTAGACTAGCGGCTACTAATAACATTAAACAACGGACCTTCAACATCACAAAGCTGGACCTTCAACATATAAAGCGAACCTTCAACATCATAAGGCGGACCTTTGTCATTTTTGGGCGGGTGCGTTAGCCCAACCACCCCACCCCCCCCCCCCCCCCCACCCCCCCGGCTACGGCCCATGGTCTACAGTGGGAAAGGTAAATAGTTTCTAAATCCAAGACAATTTTTTGTGTTATAAAGTGGATCCTACTTTTGTCTCGCCTGAACTTTGTTTGGCCAGAGGACTTAGTAATCATTTTCTGTCTGTATGTATCTGTCTGTTGCTCGCCGTCCGTGTTCACATGCTGTGTTACGATTTCTCTGGAGTTCGTAAGGCATACGGTGGGGTAACTTTGGTGGAAACGAGCGGGTCCATGAGTTCTCGACGGGATTAGATTTGGGCGTTGTATAATACGCTAATTAGTATCTAATTGGCATAATTTACGAAAATTTTCCGGCAAGGCTTGTGTACAAGTTTGCAGGAGTTCCGTAAGCGTTTTTTTATAATGATTTTGTAACTTGGTGGAAGGGAGCGGGATGGAGGTTTCGAAACGATTAGATTTTGGTCGGTAGTTTCGGGCAAATAAGTATGCAAATGAGCTAATTAATATGAAAAAATCAGGTAAGATGCTATAATTTTTAAACGGTAAACACCTAACACAAAATTCTGCACTGCATGAAAGCTATCCTGGTGCGCATCTGTTTTGCAATTTGAAAGTGTGTGTGTGAATATGCGGACTTAGGTATGCCAAATGAGCAATAAATATGCGTAATTACTGTATCTCTGAAACAGTACATCGGAAGGCAAAATTCCTTTGCTACATGAAAGAATACTATGCCATGCATCTTTTTGTGTGAATCATTAATTGGGTCAAAGTGGCAATTTGGTGCGTACTAAAATATGCTAATTTTTTTAATTTGATTAATTTTAAGGAAAAAAAAAGCTTGGGGACAAGTGATCCAGAGTTTCGTAAGGCGTATAATGATGTACTTGGGTGGAAGGAAGCGGGCTGAAGAGTTCTCGAAATGATGGAGATTTTGGGGCGTATTTCGGGCAATTAAGTATGCAATGAGATAATTAAATGCAAAAATCAGCGTAATTTTGAAACTGTACATCGGATAACAAAATTTCCTTCACTGCATGAGAGGCTAATGGTGCATTGCGCATCTTGTGTGCCATTTGAAAGTAAGTGATATATGCGGCTAGGTATGTAAATGGAGCTAATTAAATATGCATAATTGCGGTATCCCTGAAACAGTACATTGGATAGCCAAAATGTCTTCACTACATGAAAGAGAATAGTCTGGCATTCATCTTTTGTTGTGAATCATAATTAGGTCAAAGTGCATGTGGCAATTTAAAGGGGCATGTTGTGATTGCAGTTGACCTAAATTAAATAATGCGTAATTGATGCTGATAGCTGAAACAGTACATGGGATATGCAAATATTTCTGAGTTAAATGGAGCAGGTGGGGGTAGGGAGCGGGTGGGGGGTTGGGGCGGGGGGGGCGGTGGGGGAGGACTTCTGGGGGGGGGGCGGGGGGGGGGGGTGGGTGGGAGGGGGAGGCGGGGGCAGGGCGGTGAGCGACGAGGGGGGTGCCATCGGGGCGGGGAGAAACGGGGCGGGAGGGGGAGGGGGCGGGACCCCGAACGCGGGGCGGAGGGGGGCGGAGCGGAGCGACAGGGGGCGGGGTGGGGAGCGCGAGATGGGCGCTCGGGGGGGTGAGTGGGGGGGGGGGAGCGGGATGAGGGGGGGGGGGGGAGGGGCGAGGGGGGGGGGGGAGGGGGGAGGGGGGGGGGGGAGGGGGGCAGGAGGGTGGTGGGTGGGGGCGAGGGCGGGGAGGGGGAGGGGGATGGGGGGGGGGGGGGGGGACGGAGGGGGGGGGGGGAGGGGGAAAGGGGTCGGGGGGGGTGAGGGCGGGGCGCGGAAGGGGGGAGACGGCGGGAGGGGGGGAGGGAGGAGGAGGGGAGGAGGGATTGGGGAGGGGAGGGGAGGTGATGGGGGAGGGAGGGGGGGGGGGGGGCGAGGGGCAGAGGGAGGGGGGGAGGGGAACGGTGGGACGAGGGGGGGGCAGGGGCGGGGGGGGAGGGGGCAGGGGTCGCGGGGGGCAGGGGGGGGGGGTATGCGGGGAACACGGGAGTCGCTGGGGTGGGTTGGGGGAGGGCGGGGGGGGCGGTGGCGGGGGAGGTCCCCCTTACCACTTCACATTCTCTTCGCCCGCTCCCCTTATTCCCCCAACTTCTAGGACTGCGGGAGGAGGAGGGGGGGGGGGGGAGGGGGGGGGTGGAGGAGCTGGGGGGGTGAGGGGAGGGAGGGGGGGGAGGGGGAGGGTGGGGGGTTGGGGGTTTTTTGAAATTTGGGGGGGAAGAGGGGAGCGGGGGGGGCAGGAGAGAGAGAGAGGCGTGGGGGGGGGAGGAGGGGAGGGGGGGGGAAGGGGGGGGGAGGGGCGGGGGGGGGGGCGGGAGAGGAGGAGGCGGGCGGGGGGGTTGAAGGGGAGGGGGGGGAGTTAGGACCTGGGGAGGGACGGAAGCCGGGGGGGGGGGGGGGGAGGGGGGGGCGTGGGGGGGGTGGCGGGGGGGGAAGGGCGGGGGGGGGGGGGGTGAGGGAGGGGGGGGGGGAGGGGGGGGTGGGGAGGGGAGCCGTGGGGGGGGCGCGGGTTGGGGGAGGCGGGGGTCGGGAGGGGGTGTCGGAGGTAGGGGGGGGGCGGGAAGGGGGGGGGGGGAGGGCTAGGGGGGAGGGGGTGACGCGGGGGACGCGGGAGGGAGCCCTCCCTCCAGGGGGGAGAGGCGGGGGGGGGGGGAGGGGGTGGGGGGGGGGGGGTGGGACGGGGGCGGGGGGGAGGGAGGGAGGGGTGGGGAGGGGAGGGAGGGGAGGAGGGGGGGAGGGAGGGGGGGGGAGAAGGGGGGGGGGAGCGGGGATCCAGTGGCGGGCGGGGGGGAGGACGGGGGGTGGGGGAGGTTAAAGGGGTCCCCCAACTAGGTCGGGGGGAGTGGAGGGGCGGGGAGGAGCGGGGGGAGGGAGGGGGGGGGGGGGGGAGGCGGGGCGTGGGGGAGGAGGGTGGGGGGGCAGGGGGGGGGGGGGGGTGGAGGAGGGTGGGGGAGGGGGTCGCGGGGGGGGGGTGGGGGGTTTGGGGCTGTGGTGGGGGGGGGATTGGGGGGCTGGTAGGGGGAGGGGGGGGGGGAGGAAGGGGGGGCGGGCGGAGGCACTATTGACGGGCGGGAGGGGGAGGGGTGGGGGGGAGGGCAAGCAGCGGGGGCAGGGAGGGGCAGGGGGGGGGCGAGGGAGGGGGGAGGGAGGGGGGGTGGGAGGAAGGGACGGGGGGGAGGTTGAGGTCTGGGGGGGGGGAGGGGGTAATTCGGGTGGGGGGGGGGGGGGTGATGGGGGAGGGGGTGGGGGGATGAGGAGTTGTGGGAGGCGAGGAGAGGGGGGGGAGGCAGGGGTGGGGCGAGGGCCTGGTGCGGTGTCTGAGGGTGGTGGGGGGGGGGTATGGGGAGGCTCGGGTTGGGCGGAGCGGAGTGGGGCGAGGGGGGGGGGTGGGAGGAGTGGGCAGTCAAGTGGGGTCGTCGGTGTTGGGGAGGGAGTGCGGGAGTTGAGGGGTTTTGGGGAGGGGGTTGTGGTGGTTTTGGGGGTGTTGTTGGGGAGGGGGTGGGGTTGTGGGAGGTGGGGAGGGGGAGGGGTTGTTGCGGAGTGTGGGAGGGGTGGGGTGTTGCGGGGTTGTTGGGTGGGGTGTTGACGGAGTGTGTTGGGGAGGGAGTGTGAAGGGTGTTGGGGAGGGGGTGGGTGTTGGGGAGGGGGGAGGTGTTGCGGTGGGGTGTTGAGTTGGTGTTGGGGGGCGGGGTGGGGTTGTTGCGGAGTGGTTGGGGAGGGAGTGGGGTGTTGCGAGGTGTTGGGGAGGGGTGGGGGTTGTTGCGATTTGGGGGGGGAGAGAGGGGGGGGAGGGGGGGAGGGGTTTCCCCGGGAGGGGGGGGGGGGGGGGGAGGGGCGGGGGGGGTGGGGGGGGGTTGGGGAGAGGGGGGTGTGAGAGGGGGGTGGGAGGGTGTTGGGATGGGGGCTGGGGTGGGATGGAGGAGCGGTGTGTGAGGAGGGGGGTGTGTACGGGGCATGTGGTATTGGGAGAGTGGTGCGGTGTTGTTGAAGGTGGGGTTGGGAGGGTTGGGAGGTGCAAGGGGTGTGGGTGTTGGAGAGAGGGGGTGGGGTTGTGTTGTTGCGGGTTGTTGTTGGGAGGGCTGTGGGGTGTGAGGGGTGTGGGGAGGGGTGTGGTGGTTTTGGGGGGTTGTTGTTGTTTTGGGGGGTGTGGGGAGGGGGTGGGGTTGTTGCGGGGGTGTTGGGGAAGGGGTGGGTTTTTATGGTAGAGGGGGTTGGAGGGAGGGGTGGGGTGTTGCGTTGGTGTTGTGGAGGGAGGTGGGGGGTGTTGTGGTGGTTGTGCGGGAGGGGTGTGTGGGGGTGAATCGGGGGGGGGAGGAGGAGGGGTGGGAGCGGGGGGCGGACTGGTGGGGGGGAGAGGGCGGGGGGGGGGGAGGGTGGATGGGGGCGAGGGGAGGGGAGTGGGGAAGGTGGTCTGTGGGGGGAGGGTTGGAGGGGTTGAGAGTGGGGGTGGGAGGGGTGTTGAGCTAGGGGTGTGGGGAGTGGTGGGAGGTGGGGTGGAGGGGTTGGGAAGGGTGGTTGGGGGCAGGGGGGCGACGAGGTGGGGGGGAAGAGCAGGGTGGGGGAGGGGGTGGAGGGGGGGGGGATGTGTGGGGAGGGTGTGGGGTGTTGGGGAGGGGAGGTAGGTGGGGTGGTGTGAGGTGTTGGGAGGAGGTGTGGGGTCTGTGGGGTGTTGGGGAGGGGGTGTAGGGGTGGGGTGTTGAGGATGTTGGGGGGGGTCGTGGGTGTTGTGAGAGATCTTGGGGAGGGGAGTGGGGGTTGCAGAGGTTGGGTTGGGCAGGGGAGGGGGGTGTTGCGGGGTGTTGGGGAGGGGGTGGGGTGGGGTGTTGGGGAGGGGTTGTGGGGCATGGGGAGGGGTGTGTGTTGCGGGGTTGGGTTGTTGTGGGTGTTGGGGAGGGTGGTGGGGTAATGCGGGTTGTGTTGTGGAGGGGTGGGGGTGTTACGGGGCATTGTGGGGTGTTGGGGAGGGAGGGGGTGTGCGCGGGTTGGGAGGGGTGGGGTGTTGGGGGGTGTTGGGGAGCGGGGTGGGGGTTGGGGAGGGTGTGGGGTGTTGGGGGTGTGGGGGAAGGGGGCTGTAGTTGTTTGGGGGTGTTGGGGAGGGGATGTGGTTTTGGGGGTTCTTGGGGAGGGTGGGGTGTTGCGGGGTGTTGGGCGTGGGGTGGGGGGTGTTGTGGGGGTTTGTTGGGGAGGGGGTATCTACATTCTCCACTGAATCTGCTTGCACAACTTCTTGGGAACACTAGGTACTGTACGTTTTGCAATCTGGCTGTGCTGCTCTTGTTTTACAGCTATACGAGAAAGCAGGCGAGACTTGTGGTTCGAGAGAACCGCCGGTCATGTCTTAGAAACAGTTGGTTTGGGAAGGATGTGCCTCGAGATTCGGAAAGTAAGACCCTAGCTATACCCATCTTGGGCCAAAAAAGGGACCCATAGTTATACCAGAGATGCAAAAGATGCCAAATTGCCAATTTTTTGTTCAAAATGTTGACATTAAGCAAATTTGGACAATTTGGCTTCAGTTGAGGAAATTGACTAATTCCCAACAAAAAAAAAAATTTTGAGGAAAAATTGGAAAAAAAAAAAAAACCCCAACCCATTGCGATACCAAACTGGAAATGAAAAAGGGGGTCATGATATGACCTGAAGGCTGGAAAAATGAGACGATGTTTGTGGCACATCCCTGTATGGTCATTTGTCCCTGTATGGTCATTTGTCTGTATGGTCATTTGTGTGAGGAACCGAACCCCCCCCCACATTGCCTAAAAAAAAAATCTGAAAGTACACCCAGCTCTCCCCTATTTGGTGACAAAGATGGCAGCAAACCACACTCTACCTCCTCTTGATTTCTTTGATTGCATCAGATCTTTTTACAAAATATGTTTAACTACATGGAAAGGCCTCAGTGCTTACAATTTGTTTATTAGTTGATGAGTTACCCCTCTATAAGAAATTACATTATACATATTAAGCAATTTGGTTTTTTTTTTAAGCAATGGATACCGGTAGTACTGTCATTGTACTGGAAAACTTGAGCAAGGTTACCAAAGAGGACTTGATGAGTTACTTTAGTAAATATGGACAAATTAAAGACATTACACTGACTCCAGACTCAAAAGGGGCTGGACATGGATCTGGCATAGTTGTTTTTGATTCACCAGCCAGGTGAGAAGGATATAAAGAGGCTTGCAGCAGGGAGGGCCAAAGTGGAGATAACAACATGGTATTAAAGAATAAAAAGTTTGAATGCAGAACCAAAAAGATTGATAAAAAAGGTAATAATAAGAACATCAAGAAGCATTGTTCGGGGGAAATTTTAAATAATGAGTTCTTTGCTTATTTAAATTAATATTCATATCCTTTGCGATTCTAGGGGAGTATTCCTTCATTGGCATAAATATTCATATCATTGTGATCCAAAGCAGAAGAAATTGCAACAAAAGGGATATGTTAGGGGGAAATGAAATTTTGCCATAGATTAATCCGGGTAAAAATAACAAAAGCCAATTTGCCCTTATTTGTTGTGGTTCATTTATTGATTATTACATTATTTTTTCAGTCAGGATGCATAGTCAGTGTACGATATTTAAATTTTGGAGAATGAAATAGTGAGTATGATGAATTATCTTCATATCATAGCAGTTATAAACTTGAAAACAAACAATTGATTTTTCCTCAAGTTGGATATACGAACAAGATATATGTTATCAATTTCAAGAGCTAAGCACGAGTAAAAGTTTAAAAGGTACTTCATGGTGACCATGAAATAAAAGTAGGTGATGATCAGTAGAAAGTATAGGCCAAATTTTTTTAAAAAAAATTTACGTATCCTTGGATGCAGCAAAAGGTTCGAAGTCAGAAAACATCCAAAATAAAGTGAGCTCTTTGTAATATTGTGGGCTGGATCAGGGCACATTGCCAAATAGACTTCTTCTGTAATATCCAGGCAGATAAGATAGCCTCAAGGACCCAACGGTCAGTTTAAATAAATTGATTGGTTGTCACGTGAGACCAACATACTTTGAGTTTCACAACCTTGATAATTCTTCAAAAATGGTTTGGTTATTTTTTCTTACAAAAAGTTTGACAAGTGAATTGTTTGTGGTGGTTTTAGTCATCCGGGTAGTAGGAATGAACTGCTAGCGGACTTCAGTCGGTTGGACGAAGTAAAAGGAATTTTTTGAAGAAGATACCAAAGGAAGGAACTTGCACGATTGGTTTAGTAATTTGCTTCTGCAAGACAGGTTGCAGCAGCATATGAAGCTGGACGGTGTCAAGGTGGAAAATCGCGTCATCGAATCAAAACCAATCAACATTGCATGCAAGCCGAAATGTAAGTAACCATGGCCGAACAGTAGCATCATATCCCTGATGTCATAAGCGGCCATAAAAGGGACCCCCTTGGGCTCGGGTATAGAATTAGGCCTTGAGTTATCCCTGCATGCGTAAGAGGCGATAAAAGGGATAACTCCTCTAAAGCGTGCCAAAATGATGAAGTTCTAAAACTTGTTATATTTCCACAATTGAATTCAAGATGTTTTATGTGAAGGCCATTTTTAAGTGTTTTAACAATTAGGATAAGGCTATTTATAAACTGTATTGGATTGTTTGATTGGCTATATCAGTGTATCTGGCTATTTATAGGGATTAAGAACATGCGGTATTTCCGAAAGAAGCACCCCCATTTTTTTTAACCCCGTTTTGTGTCGCCTGCCTTAGGTTTAGGAAGACACATAGGGAATCACTTAGTCCAGTTATCTTTGTTGTGTGATAAAGGGTAACAGTTAGACGGTCATATCACCTTATTCAATGAATTTTAAACCAAACGTTAAGTCATAGGTGCTGCATGGGTTTCCTCATTTGTTGATGAAGCAAAGGTCAAATACCAAGGGTCGAATCGGAAGGTCATGTGAGGTCGTCTGTGGATGTTGTCTGTTGTGAAAAAAGGGTAACATTTGCGTTGTAATAGCCACATATTTCAATGAAATTAAACCAAACTTAATCTTAGTGCAAATCGGATACCTCATTGTTAGAGGTCACAAAAGGTCCATTGAGGTCAAAAGGTCGTGAGGTCAAGTTGTAAGATAGGCTGAAAATGTAAAAATGGACCTCATTTGAAAGGTTGAAGTTCACTTGAAAACAAACATTGGTTTATAGGTGTTAACATGGTATCCCTCATTTGTGATGAGGTCAAATGTCACATACCAACGTCAAATGTCAGGTGAGGTCAAGTTGTAAGAGAGGCGGTAAATCTAAAATGACCTCAATTGAAAAAGATGAAATAATGGAACCAATCTTGGTTTTTGGTGCAAAATGGGATCCCTCATATGTTGAGGGTCAAAGGGTCAATAACAGTGTCAGGTTTCAGGTTTTATTTCTTCTCAAGCACGAAATAACCAATATAAACAAATGAAATTAAAAAATGATATGATAATCGTAATGAAAAAAAGAATGAATGAATCTATATTGTGTAATTTGCAAGAAGAATGTGGGATGCCAGGGGAAAGGGAAAACGGCAAGCGGGATTTAGTGGCACCCATTCCAGTAGTTAACAATTAGCACATTAATATGATATATACGTTGTAAGTGGTGTCGTGTTTGATCAGGACAATGTCATGACTGAAACATGTAAAGGTCATCATTAAGTTTGTTAACTTTCACCTTCGCAATATTTACCGGAATCCGCCGCTTATCACATTTTAGAGTTGTCATCATTCGTCCGTTCACTGATTTTACTCGCATGCTATGCCAATTTCACTTTGTATGGAATGTCGGCAAGAGATCGGAGTAACTTCAGATTTGCAGAATAAAGCAGCCAGGCTGGTGTTCAGGTCTGACGGAAGGACACCAGCCACACCATCCTGAAAGAGCTCCGTTGGCTACCAAGTAGTGAGCGCGGGGTCTTTAAGCTTATGCTTCGTACTTACAAGGGCATTTCAGGACAATTGCCATATTACTGTCGACTACCTCTCTTTGTATATATCCTGGCAGGCCAGGATTACGTTCTGCGGATGACAGACGCTCCTCACTGTGTCCCGCACAAAAAGGTTCAGTGGGTGACAGAGCTTTCAGCAGCGGCCCCAGCCTATGGAACTCTTGCTATCTCTGTTCGCACCCAAGTCCCACGATATCAAGGTCAAAAGTCATATGGGCTGATCATCATTACAAACCACGATGGCAGGCAACACAAGTGGTCTGAGGACCGATGTATTTTTTGCATATTTGGAATGCTTACCAATGTATTTGAAGTGAATAAGCCGAATATGCCGTCTTTATGTAATAAGTTGATGATTTAGTATTTTCTGTCATGCACGACAGAAAATTGAAACAAGGTTTTCAATAGGGACAAAATTCTAAAAAAAAAATCGCCTCTTGTCACTCTTCGTATGTTATGAAGATGTAGAATGAGGGTGCATTTGTTTTGATGTGGTTGTTGATTGGCAGAAACTAAATTTGTTTTAGCTACATCTGAAATTGGTTGTTCTTACTTGATACATGGACGGGTGATGGACTAGTTCATATCCCTGTATGATGTGTATCCCTTGTAATTATGAGCTAATTCATCAGTATATCTCTTGTAGTTGCGCTTTTACTGTAGATGTGTGTTTTTTCTACATGTGTCATTGCAATCAATAAGTTTATTATTCTATATGTGAAATAATTTTTTGTGGGCCGCCAGCTTTAGCTGGAAGGACCACTTTGCATTCTGATGTGTATGTATGTATGTATGCGTGTATGTGTCACTAAAATGTTAAGTTTTTTAAAATTGAACTCAATTGAAAAGTTCAATTGGAACCAAACTTGGGTCATAGGTGCACCATGAGATCCCTCATATTTTGATGAGGTCAAAGGTCATATGCCAAGGTCAAAGGTCATGAGGTGGCCCACAGCTTATATTCTTTGAATATAGCGAGCGCGAAAGCCGAGAACCACGAAATTCTAGTTTAACAACAAATGCTATCCAAAAAGCCTGTATAGACTTACCAAAGTATTTCTTTAAAATAGGAAATCTGTTTTGTTATTGATTTATTATAATGGATATTTAAAAAAAAGTAAGAATTTGTATGTTATCAGTCTCTCTCGGCACTCGAGCATGACAATTTTTGGTCTCGGCCAGCTGTAATGAATATCTAGGTGATATTGGCGGCACTGTTATACAGGAGGTCACGCTTCCAGTAATACCTTCCCATCACACACGGCAAGGTCATATACAACCTGTCAAACAGTTTGCCTTCGAACAAATGATTTATATTCAACATTTGGTCAACATTTCACTGAATATTCACAAGATAGGGCCAGAAAATGACAACAGGCTGACCAATCGATGTGCAGGATATTTGTCTAGCCCGCGTTTCAGTGGAAATTGTCACTGTCAGCCGTAATAATTCATCTGACAAAACGTGTTACCATTCACTGTAACAATTTGTCAAGGTGCAACCACATCACGAACAAACTTTTACCGCCTGGCACCACTACTCCATTGTGATGCACATGCCAAAGAATCGTCAAACCACCAACAAAGCGAGGCACAACGTGATAATTGCAATGTTACACTCTGCATAATGCATGTCCTGTAATCTATCCCAACCAATTACTGCACAGGGTCGTGCATGTACAATCGGAGGAAATCCCTGGAAAACAGCAATGCACTGTGACAAGAGGTTACGATGGCCCATGTGAATTGAATGAAGAATACGGAATATCGGAACTAGCAAAACGTTATAATGGAATGGGAAATGTTTTGAAGAAGTGTGGGTTTGCCTTGTGCACTAAAGATGATTTCAGAACTAAACCACTGTCTTTTCGCTAATATGGACTTTGATCTATTGCAACCCAAATTGCACTAAGTTTCTACAAAATGTGGTTTTGCCTTGTGCATATTAGTACCGTCAAGAGCATTAAAGACGATGTCCGAACTAAACCACTGGCATTTTCGTTAATATGGACTTTGATCTATTGCAACACAATTTGTACTTAAAGTGACAGGAGGAGATTTTTATAGGATACAAATTTCTCTCAAAATTCACTGGATCGGTTGTAGACCACCTACCAAGAAGGTTTATTGGACAAACAGGTGCAAAAGAAAAACGCAAACCTTGTTTTGAACTTGCATGTTATCGTAATCCTTCCCCATAGAAAACCGTGCTTTGACTTTCTGTTGTGCACGACAGAAACTACTAAATCATCATCTTATTACATAAGGATGGCGTATTCAGCTTATTCACTTTAGGTGTGTTCTAATACATTGGTAAGCATTCCAAATAAGTAAAAAAAATGGGGTTTGAGAAAAATTGGAGGCGCTTTCTGGAAATCTCATGTCTCTTTAAGTGTTGACAAAATTATTACGAGCAAAATGAGAATGAAATGATTGAAATTTGAGAATTTGGCCCAAGGCCAAGCTTTCTGTGCTTTGGAATAGCGCTATACAAGTCAGGTCAGGTTTCCTTTGAGGGCCTGCTACTGGTATCCTGGTAACCAGTACTACCTGTCCCAGGGCCGATTTGACGGCGGCTAAACCGTCACCCCATTGGATTTCAAAGGAAATCTGATGAGGAGGGTAGCTGGTTACCCTGGTAGAATGAAAAAGAAGATCTACCTACAAGGGCGTCGGCTCTGGAGAGCTAATGGCGGCCATCCAGCACAAGCTGGGTTTGGTTGCCCAAATGCTAGGCCCACTGCCGAAAACTGTGGATTGGAAGGAAGGGCATCCGGTCAGTTTCAGTCTGACAGCTGAAACTTGTCCAAAATGGGCTGATTTTGCAACAATTTGTAGAATTACCAGGAGGCGCACGCGCCCCCTTTGCCCCCTCCCTAGATCCGCGCCTGTAGGCTGACCTAAACCCTCACTGAACAGTTTTCAAGGACTCGACAACTTGTACTGCATCAAAACATGTTGGATTTTGGCTGCATTCTTGGTTTATTTTGAGACTATTGATTGTCAATATGACCAAAACAACCAAAATGGCAATGTGTATGGCATTGCGGGTCAGTAACAAAAATATAAAAAGTACAAATTTTTATGATTTTATTTTCAATGTTTCGGATCAGCAAATCACTGCTTTTCCCTATGCCACAGTAAACAGAGTAACTACAAAATAGGCTACTGTAGGATAAGTTTCTATTCCTGTTTTTAGAGTCCTCTTGTTCTATGTGTTGCTATAAATCAGGTCATATGATGTAAATTTTGTCTTGTTACCACAGAGTCCTGATCCCGATCCTGATCCTAGTAACCGGGAATTGTTTGTTGGTGGCATTCGAGATCTTAGTAAAGAAAAACTGGCCCAGTACTTCAGTAAATATGGAAGAGTGCTAAATGTGGAAGTGAAGCATAATCCAATGAATGGACTGCCCTTAGGCTTTGGCTTCCTTCGGTTTGAATTGCCCACTCAGACAGAGGCAGCTTTTAAGGATGGATTGCTACGGGAAAGGTCGGAACACCGAATCTCTGGCAAAGCTTTTGAATGCTACAGACCAAAAACTAGTGACGTACAGGTAGGTATGCTTACTGACATTGTTCGCAAGTAGCATAAATGAGATGCAATCAAACAAAATGAATCCTTTGGAAAAGGCGCTAAACAAATGATGGTATTATTATAAGAAAGGTTCTTAGTATCAAATCCAATAGTAAACATACCTGAGCGACAGTAGTACTTCTTCAGGCTAATGACTAAGCTTCCGGTCAGAAATGATGGTATATTGTTAATATTTGTCACAAGTGCTGTGCAGATGGTGATTTGAATCCCACAATGTATTACAATTTGGAAATTTCCTTCAAACCATGTCATTTTAGGGCTTAGTGTAAAATGCGAAAGTGCAAATGCTAGTGAATTCGGCAGCCTCAACAGAATTAACATGCAGTTTATTCCGTTGAGGCTGCCGAATTCACATTTTACACCAAGCCCATTTTATCCCACAAAACCTACCTGTCATTGCAAAACATTAGTACTTGGGGTCATTTTAAGAAGATCACTAAAGTTATGAAGCCTTTACAATTTTATCCCTAAGTACTAATATTTGACAGATGCTCTTATGTGATGTGGTTTCAACTGCTTTATTGTAGCTACTTCAGTCCAGATCAAGACTGTACTACAGCAGTTTAAAAATGTGTATCAGCTATTAACTGATTTTCATTAAAACTCTTCTGCACTAATATCAGAAAGGAATGATTTTTTAGCTTTAAGTAAAAATAGCATTACTTGTCGATCTCACGGCTAAGCAGCATGCCAGCTGATCAAAGGATTGTCTCTGGGCTTGAAACAGATTGGATTTACAGGGCTACTTGACTTTTCCTGATCATATCTGGACATTTTTACCTGGGATTTTAATGTGATATTTAGGGTATGTTCATTCATTTATTACAGTTCTGTATTTTAGTTTTCCTCTAACCCACTGGCTAGTCTCTAAGGGGGCCTCTAGTGTGCAAGTGAAGCCTGCTTGCAACAGGCTCCAGCAGTCATGCATTGTCAGTCTTCACACGTCGGGAAAATCTTGAAAGCTCATAACATACCGTTTAACCTTACGACTGGGCTAGTATGGTATAATTCTCTGTTATCATCAATCACAATTAGTAATGAGTTAACCAGTACTGCATGTACCTGTCCCAGGGCTGGGATGTCAGTGGCAAAACGTCGCCCCATCAGGTTTCTAATGATGAGGACGGTAGCTGGTTACCCTGGTAGAACTAAAAAGAAGATCCACTTACAAGGGCGTTGGTTCTGGCGAGCTAATTGCGGCCATCCAGCATATTGACGTCAGGAAGGGCATCCGGTCAATTATCTTTTGCTCCAATAAATTCTCACACAACGGTATTGCTGTGAATGTAAGGTGAATCCGGCCACCCCCGTTAGCGGGGACAAAACCGGATTTAAAACTTTGGTTTTACTACTGCTATGAGTATCGGTTTATTATACATGTACCACTGTTAACTCAAAACTTCAGGGAAGCTTCATTCACCCATCCTTCTGAATATCAGATATGCATGTTGTGTGCTGAGGCATGATAAGTTCCTCATGCACTGCTGGCCTTACAGCTTGCACGAAACAGGTGAACCTGGCCTCTAATTCTCGTATGCGTTCCTGCCTACCCATTGAGACCCCATAGTTCCATGGAAATCTTACTCTTAGTCATATGGAATAAAGCTCATACACATACTGCTTATTGCAATTGTTTGAAACAAACCTAAGCAACTCAACAAAACACATACTGGAATTCGAGGCCTGGTTAGCTCGTTCAGTGCTACTTGACTCTACTAACCAGGCTACCTAGCGCTGAAGGTATCTCCCATTTTGTGTGCAAATGGACCTAGTCAATATGTTGGTTATGCATGAGACTCCCTATCATTCTCAATTATAATGGGGTTTATGCATTATTCTGTATATAGGCTTGATTGATTTCTTTCATCCGGGTCTTATACATCAAGGAGACTTAAGTAGCTTAATGGTTGTCTATATGCCTACCCTACAATCTCGGTCGAAATGTGTTGGAACACGGCTGGTCTTTTTTGCCCAGATTATTTGCCGTATTTCTCTTAAAGAGATATATAGGAAATCATATCAATTTGCGGTGGGAGGCTTAGAGCATTCTCTATCCATGCACCCCGTAATAAAGTGCACATGATACTGTACTTTATTCCGTCAAGGCTGCTGAATTCAACTGGGAGCAGACTGCAGTGGGTGTGCAAATTGTGGCTACCCGCTGAACATGGCAATGTTGGTTCAGTCTTGCTTGTGCCTACTCCCAAAACAGGTCACTTGTCAAAGCAGTTGAAATGTCATCCACAATGATGTATAAATCATTACATAAACAAATTGTGTTGTATATTGGGATTGTCTCAAATCACCCTCTGGTTCTGTTTATGTTTGTATGCATTTTAGATTAAAGGGGGATTGCCCGATTTAAGGATATGAAGTTTTCATCTTAGTAGATTGGTCTTCACTCCAAAACCCCATCTGTAAAGTTTCGCGCCGATATTTCAATCCGTTTTGATGTGAGACCTAAAAACGTGATTTCGTAAGCCCCATAGAGTACTGTGTAAAATTAATATTGGTCGACCAAAATGGGACACATTTTCGCTCATAACTTCCAAACCAAACATACTTTGGCCCTAAGATTTCACAGGGTAAATGAGAAAAATAGTAGCTTTCTTTTGATATCAAAATGTTGACCACTTCCGGTAAAATCTGGGGCTTCTGGGGACGAGGCTATTAGCGATCGGGCCATGGACCTTTAATATTGGATCCTGATAATAATTCAATGGCCACTGAAAACGTCATTCAAATATGAAAAGGCCGTGAAACAGCCCCCTCTTAGGTGTCAACACTCATCCATTTTAGACTTTTTTTTTTTTTTTTTTTTTTTGATATCATGCCATTTCAACATTCTGTATATTATTTTTCCCCTCTTAAATATGTCAATATTTATTCCAATAATAACAGTAAATAATTGTATCATTATGTAATGTATTGGCTGAATGATAATGCTAATAAAACTAATTTGAATTGAATTGAATGAAAATTTTCGCAAGATTGTGCTAATTCATAACTGATATGAAATTTCACCCAGCGCTGCTATTGAATTAGAATTAGGGATACCCAAATCTAATTACAAATCCCTTTTATGACGCATTCACACTTTTGAGCATTACCATTCACAGGTATAGAGCACGTGTGGTCTAGTGGAAAAGCACAGGACTTGCGATCATTAGACCGTTAAAATTGTGAGTTCGACCCCCACTGTGGTCAACACGTTTGTGTCCCTGGGGCAAGATACTTAATCTCAATCGCTTTGTCGACCCAAGCGAAATTTTTTTTTTTTTTTTTTTTTATCGGGCCATGGACCTTTAATATTGGATCCTGATAATAATTCAATGGCCACTGAAAACGTCATTCAAATATGAAAAGGCCGTGAAACAGCCCCCTCTTAGGTGTCAACACTCATCCATTTTAGACTATGAGCGAGAATAGCCCCCCGTGTGCACCCCCAGATCCTCTGCGAGTGGTATCATTTTGTTCAGGAGATCTGTCTGAACGATATTTTACATGTTGATGGACTTCAGTTTCCTGCCATTTTGCCTATACGAGTGTCAGGGACCAAGATACATATAGGCAAAAGTAGTTTACGGTGGTGGCCATTTTGAAAAATGGCAGGGAAACTGGAGTCCATCCCAACGGTTCCCATGTTAACATGTAAAATATCATTCAGACAGGTCTCCTGAACAAAATGATACCACTTGCGGAGGATCTGGGAGGGGGGTGCACAGGAGGCTATTCTCATGGTCTCTTAGCTGTTCTGTTCATGCAAGTTACAGAAATTTTCGCAAGATTGTGCTAATTCATAACTGATATGAAATTTCACCCAGCGCTGCTATTGAATTAAAATTAGGGATACCCAAATCTAATTACAAATCACTTCTTTTATGACGCATTCACACTTTTGAGCATTACCATTCACAGGTATAGAGCACGTGTGGTCTAGTGGAAAAGCACAGGACTTGTGATCATTAGACCGTTAAAATTGTGAGGTCGACCCCCACTGTGGTCAACACGTTTGTGTCCCTGGGGCAAGATACTTAATCTCAATCGCTTTGTCGACCCAAGCGAAATATGGGGAGCTGTTATGGGCAACGTTACAATCTAAGTGCTGGTAGGTTTGTGCGATTGGCCGGCTGCCGACCTGTAGGCGACATGATTGTGACGATTTCCTGATGGCAGCATAATAATAATTAGGCAATAGCGCAGTGAGCGACCTTCGGGCCAGAGTCTGGCACTTTTTAAATGTCCATTATTATTATTAGTTTACAAGACAATTACCAACACCGCTTTGTATAAATCTCATAAATTTGAATTTTGAGGTCGCTCCTCAAAATCTGCTATTGTTGCTTTCTATTTTATTTTTCCCACAGCAATATCATCCCTGTAAATTGTTTTTGGCTGACTTGGGCAAACTGACAAATGCAGAATTGAAGAGTCACTTTACTAAATATGGAAATGTTAGAAACGTAACTATTGCGAATGGATGCGGATACGTGGAATTTTTGTTACCCAATAATGTTGAAATGGCCTATAAAGATGGTTTGCTGCCAGAAAAGAGCCAACATTGCATTGGTGATCAACCTTTTGAATGTCAGGTAAGAAAACCATAGAAAATGGGTGCAAAAAGTTCTGTTGTTAAATAAACTAAATGAATATATATGCAGAATGCTTTAATATTAACCATGGCAAGGTAATTTGAAAGAGGTATGCAAAGGGAGGCCAAAGATGCACAATAGGTTAAATTCGCTAATGAAGGTTGGTTACCCGATCAACAAACTTGTCCCCCCTCCTACTTGGCCCCAATAAAATTGAAATTTGGTATTGGAACAAACTTAATATTTTTCCCATTATCGCAGTTCAAGAAAATGTCTGCTTTGATGTTATGAACAAACACGTCCCCAAATGTGGTTAGTAGTAGTAGTAGTAAAACAAAATTTATTCAGTGTTAATCAGTCTCAGTTCAGTAGTACATACTGGTCTCCCATGAGACCCTGACATGATTAATAACTAAAATAGAATGTACAGTTTAACATTAGTGTAGATACATAAAGTGCAACTATACAAGTGAAAAAAATGCAAACAAAAATATATATTTCATACTGAATGGAAAATGATTCAGAACAAAAATATTGGTTTTGAATTTTGACAAGTTCATTAAATGAAGAGTTCTGCAGGTATCAGAAGGTAGAGCATTCCACTCTGAAGCACCTCTATAATGGAAAGTATGTTTGCCAAGCCTAATATTCCACAAAGGAACAATAAGAATATTGCGTGATTGGCAGCAGAGGCTGTGAAAGTAAATTGAGAGGAGAAATAAGAAGGAGCATTATATTCCAGGCACTTGAAAAAAAATATGAGGTGTCTGGTCCACCTTTCATTTAAATCATTTTAACCAATTCTTTGAACATATCACAAATTGGGGTTCTGATATCTGCAGACAAGAGTACACGAGCCAGCTTATTTTGAAGAATCTGAAGACAATTTCTTTGTTCAAAGTTGCAGTTTGGCCAAATGGGACTGCAATAATGAAAATGTGGGGAAACCAAAGCATTAGAAAGTAAATTGAGAGTGGTTGCAGGCAAATAAAATTTAACTCTGCGAATAACACCAATTCACATCTACAGTAGAAGAGATATAATCAACATGATCACACCATAATGTTGGATCAAAGATGACTTCAAGGTATTTAAACTTATCAACCCTTTCAATATTGTCATTTCCATATGTAAGTGAAATGTTCTGAAAGTTGCACAAGCTGTGTTAGTGCCAAAAATCATGAAATTGGTTTTGTTAATATTGAGGGTAAGTTTGTTTTCCTCAAACCACTGCAATTTTCAACAGACTATTGTTCATTTGCAGGGCCGTACGCAGGATTTATTTTGGGGGGTTGTGGGACTTCAAAAAAGTGGACCTTTTTCGAAAAAGTGGACCTTTTTTGCTAAATGTGGACCTAACCCCCCTAAAAACGTACTTTTTGGGACTTTTTGAACATTAAATCACCAAAAAGTGGACTTTCTTGTCAAAATTTCTCTAAATTTTGGACCTTTTTATCAAAAAAATCAGCAAAAAGTGGACCTTTTACACCATTTGTGGAATATGGTGTGGGGGATGCGGCCACACCCCCTGCACCCCCCCCCCCTGCATACGGGCCTGTTCATTTGAGATTGAAGAGAATCTGGGTCTGATGACCTGAAAAGTAGAGTGGTGTCATCAGCATACATGATGCATTTAGAATCGATACATTCTGGAAGTGACTTAACATAAATAATAAACAACAATGGGCCTAAAATTGAACCTTGTGTAATCCCAATGGAAATATTTTTAAAATCTGATAAAGTAGAATTAACATTAACCACTTGAGATATACCACTCAAGTAGGATTCAAACCAATGAAGAGCTTTACCAGTGATACCATAGTTGTGAAGTTTATGTAGGAGAAGGCTGTGATTTATGGTGTCAAAGCCTTCAGATCTAAGAACAAGGATCCAGTTACTTTACCTTGATTCATATTATTGGACGGATTGCGTAGCAAAATCCGTCTTATGAATTGGCAATGTCTGGATGTATGTACGTATGTATGTGTGTGTGTGTCTGGACACAAAAAAGGTAAACATTTTGCCATAACTTTTTTCCAGATGAGCTAGAGTACCCAACTTAGATATATTGTAGGAGGGGACAAGCCCCTACTAACCATGGAATCCATTCCCCCAGGGTCCTCCCCTGGGTCTGACAGGGGGGTGGGGAAATGTCAAAAAAAGTCAACATTTCATAAAAAAGGTAAACATTTTACCA
This sequence comes from Ophioderma brevispina, assembly GCA_023653785.1. Lineage (NCBI taxonomy): Eukaryota > Metazoa > Echinodermata > Ophiuroidea > Amphilepidida > Ophiodermatidae > Ophioderma > Ophioderma brevispina. The sequence goes on along the minus strand of JAMKCH010002212.1, from coordinate 3,111 downwards.
TAACTTTTTTCCAGATGAGCTAGAGTACCCAACTTAGATATATTGTAGGAGAGGACAAGCCCCTACTAACCATGGAATCCATTCCCCCAGGGTCCTCCCCTGGGTCTGACAGGGGGTGGGGAAATGTCAAAAAAGGTCAACATTTCACAAAAAAGGTAAACATTTTGCCATAACTTTTTTCCAGATGAGCTTAGAGTACACAAACTTAGCTATATTGTAGGAGGGCACAAAGGCCCCTAACTAACAAGAATCCATTCCCCCCGGTCATACCATGGGTTAGCAAGAAGGGGGGGGGCAAACTCTGGAGGGGGGGGCGAAATGTCAAAAAAGGTTCAAACCTTACACCAAAAAAGGTCAATATTTGTGACCATAATTTTTTCCAGATGAGCTAGAGCTCCCATTAGTATATGTAGCGAGCGCGGACAAGCCCAACCTACAAACCATGGAATCCATTCCCCCAGGGTTCCTCCCCTGGTCTGGAAGGGGGTGGGGAAACATATCAAAAAAGGTGGTCAAATAAACCAAACAAGTCAACATTTTGCCATAACTTTTTTCCAGATGAGCTAGAGCTACCCAACTTAGCTATATTGTAGGAAGGCGCGACAAGCCCCTACCTCCCCCTATATACAATGGAATCCATTCCTCCAGGGTCCTCCCATGGGGCTGGAAAGGGGGTTGGGGGAAATGTCAAAAAAAAAGTTCAACATTTCATAAAAAAGGTAACCTTTTCCATAACTTTTTTCAGATGAGCTAGGTACCCAACTTAGAATATTGTATGATAGCACAAGCCCCCTACTAACCATATAATCCATTCCCCCGGGGTCCCCATGGGTCTGACAGGGGGGTGGGGAAATGTCAAAAACGGTCAACATTTCCCAAAAAAGTCAATTTTTTTTTTCTAGATGAGTTAGAGTAGCCAAACTCAATATAATTTTAGTCTATAGACTGAAAGTGTTTAGACCTATGCCTTTGATAAGCTCCTAGGCAACTGCCTAACTGCCTGAAATGGAGTTTTGTTGAGGTTTGGGTCCAACAGTCCACTTAGCTTCAAGTGCCTTCCATGCAGGCAGACTGGCTTATGGACTTTTTTGGTCTCCAACTTCTTGCGTCAAGTATAGACTATACATACACAATGTACATATTATTCAACACCCCAGAGCTGCACATACCCTAGGGAGAAAAAGCAATCCGTCCATACCGCCATTGGCGGTTTACAGATTTTTTAAAATATAATCTGAGACATCAAGAAGTGTGGTGATGGTGGAATGATTTTTCCTAAAACCAGACTGGCATGAATTCTAAATATCATTCTCAGAAAGAAAGAATTCAATTTATCATGACCACATATAGCGCACGCACACACACACACACACATCCCCAAATGTGGTTTCTCCACATACGTACATACATACATAATACTATTAATACCGCGCTTATTCTAAAAAAAGAGTTAAGTGCCATTACAAATTACTGCCATTGGCAGGAACAAACTAATGATACAATAGAGGGGAAAAACAAACTTCATGAGAAAACAGCTTTTTGAAAGCATTAAGAGAACCAGTTTCCCTGATGGATAAAGGAAGCATATTCCACAGTTGTGGACCAATTACGAAAACGCTTTAGTACCTGTGGACGGTGTGTTTTTAGAACATGCAAGTCTAGTTATGATCAACCGATTTTTGAAAAAACCGGGACACACATAACGAATATATCGCACCACACCCTCCCACCCTCACACACCCAACACCCACACATCGTCTGTGAACAATTTTTGTACACCTTTATTCTTCATACTATCCAAAAAAGACTGGAACTATTTAACTCAAATGTTGTAATCACGAAGTTTTTGGTATGTGCTTTAAAGTGACAGGATATGAATTTTTTGAGATACAAATTTCTCTCAAATTGCCCGGATCGGTTGTAGAAACACCTTCCGAGAAAGTTTTGAAAGTAATATTGGACAACTAAGTACAAAAGACACTGCAATCTTGTTTTTTAATTTGCCTGTTTTCGTAATCATCCCTATAGAAAACCATGCTTAGAATTCTTTGTTGCATGACAGAAATAACTAAATCATCCTCTTATACACAAAGACTACCTATGTCTGTGTATTGACTTTCAGGTGTGATCTAATCCATTAGTAAGCATTCCAAATATTAAAAAAACATGGTTTGTTTTTTTTTTCAACAAATTGGGGGCACTTTTTCTGAAAATGTACTCATGTCTGTTAATTGTATGTTAGGGAGCAAATGAATCACTCTACATTTTTAGCAAAATTGAGTTAGACCTGGGAATAAATGCTCTCACAACTGGCTTATGGAAAGAAAACCCCAAGTTTATACTCTGATGAATTTACTCAATCATTATGAATATGACTGGATTAAAGGGTCTGCCCTAGCTCTCAAATGTCCTGTAAGTGTGTGGCCATGACAATGCAAAAACAGTTCTGGTTTACTAAGAGTTCAAATTGTACAAAGTGTAGTAAATCGATTCTAAGTGATACCATAAAAACAATATGTTCATGCCCAATTAATGATACAGCAGGTAGGGACAACCGTGGTCCGCCAGCTATAGCGGAGGACCCTTAGAATCCGTGTGTGTGTCGTGTTGAATGGTGGTGTTGTGTATTGTGGATGTGTGTATGCGTGGATGTGTGTCACTAAAATGTTTTTTTTTTTAAATTTACCTCAATTGAAAAGTTGAAGTTCAATTGGAACCAAACTTGGTGTCATAGGTTGTGCACCATGGGATCCCCTCATATGTTGATGAAGTTAAAGGTCATGTTATGTCATTTTGAAAAATAGGCTACAAATGTCAAAATTGAACTCAATTGAAAAGTTGAACGTTAAAAATTGGAACCAAACTTGGTCATAGGTGCACCAAGGATCTCTCATTTTTGATGAGGTCAAAGGTCAATATGCAAATGTCAAAGTCCTGAGCGGCCCACCTCTTATATTCTTTTAAAATAGCGAGCGCGAAAGTCCGAGGTACCGCGAAATTCTAGTTAATGCTTTGGCACATAAGCCAATATTTTAAATATTTCTAGTATCAAATTGGAGGATAGACACAGTTTTAAGACCGCTATAATGTCCACCTTTTTTGAGAAGGTTA